>WURS02438241.1:0-15188 GCA_011762765.2 Rhinocypha anisoptera | reverse complement strand
GGTACCACATCTTCGTGGGAAACCACAGGCGGCACAGGGAAATGAACTGGCCCCTCTACCCTGATGTGTGAATTTCCTCACGCCGTGGGCTTAGTACTAGGTGAGCTCTACCCTCACTTAACATACCAACCTTCGGATTGATCACTGTGGTTTTATGTTACATAAGTTTTAATAATATCGTAGTTCCTTATTTAAAAACTATTACGAGATAAATCAAGAACTGAGTGATTAAATTTATTTTCAGGCTAAACAGAAGCTGAGTGGTTTTCTGGGTAAAAGATCTTCCAGGGAAACGACAGGCATCACAAGGAAAAGAACTCCCCCTCTATCCTGTTGTTTGAATTTGCACACACCCGCTCCGTCGGAATTATTCTAGGTGAGTTTTCGTCTCATCTATTATACCTAACTTAGGGTTGAAGACTGACTTCCTTTTTCGTCTATGCATTCAATTAACATCCAGTCATGTCATATCTTTTATAAAAGTTAAGTTTGCATAATCTAAACACTGTGAAATATTATATAAATAATAAACCCTTATAAATGACGCACCATTAAAAAATTCGAAATTGAGTCTTGTAAATGAAAATTAGGTGAACCGCGTCTTTTCAAATGTGCCCCAGAATGTTTATAAGATCGCCATCGATTCCGATTAGTCTTTGAGTGATGAAAAAACTTCCCTTGCTACAAATTAACAAAAACAAACAAACTTGTTCCACCGAATTACGTATCCAGTCATCTAGAATAAAGTAATATGACTGTGTTAGATGAGCGCGGGAGATCCAATTCAGATTCAAAGTTGGTTGGACGCGTTTAAAAAAAAACTTGAGCGATGTGAAAGTAATAAATGGACGTGAGGATTTAAACCATAATCAGAGGAACAAAATCACCTCAAGATCACCTCCACCTATAACCAGTTACAGGGTAATCTATTCAAGTCGCAATCCTCTCCGCCCACGTACGACTGGCCCCTTTCAACATCCCCTTAATCCAAATTCCCTTCTCCCGAACGAAGAAAGACCATGAGCTGGCAGTGTTTTTGTGATGACGACTACTTCTAATGTTTCACTTAATAACAGGTTGTTCGATGCCCCACAGTGAGGAGGTGGGGTGTGAGACGGGGGCTGGAGGGGTGCGAAGAATTCGGAGAGGGAGGGAAGAGGTGAACCAAGGAGTATGATGAGCAATCTTACGGTACGGCAAGGATCGTCGTTCGAGGCATCGTTGCCACATTTCGCAATTCAAATTATCCCACGGGTATCTCGCGTGGAGATATTCGGTAGGGTTACCGCGAGTGGAAGGGGAGGAGGGGGGTGGGGGTGGGATTGCGAATAACACTGGACCGTGGGTGGGAAAAAGAGGGTGAATGGAATAATGGAGGAGCGAGAACGCAGCTAAGAAGTGGGAGGATAGTAGGAGCAGTAGACTGGCGCCTTACGACAGCTCCAAGCAGATTCCAATCGTCACGAAGTATCCGTTAGAAGAGTTATTGAAGGGGCCTTTCACGCCTAATCTCAAATCGGAAATTATATTCCTCAAGTGATGCCAATAGGTGATATCGTCAAACCCCTTCTGAAATTGGTGTAATACCGTGACACAATAACATTGGCAGAAAAAAACTAATTTTTCTTAGCAGGGTACTCATTTTTCATAAGATTAAATAACCTCAATAGTATTATAATAAGGTAACCAAGGTACCCATGAAAATGCTTGCATTCCACTATAAACTTATTTTAATCTCAGCATATTTCGTCACAAGGTAGCGAAACATTTAAAACAATGTCTGGTGAAATTCAAGCGTTTTCTTGACTACCTTCGTCACCTTATTACGATATGGACGTCCACAAAGTATCGACCTCGACCATCTCGCACGTAAATAATGCTCTTAAAATTCGTTGCCGTTTTGAATTTATGGAAGCTCATTTAGATATAGAACTGAATTTGTATGTGCACCGGACGTAATGTTTTAATGGATTTAATACTATGTTCTTCAAACAAGAAATGCCGTGAAGAAAAATTACCATTTCCTAGAAATGGGTGCGAGCAGTAATGAAACGTGCTTGAGATAAAATGTCTTCAGGAATTTAAACGAGTTATTATTAACTGTATACATATTTATCAAATAAATACTAACATAAAGTAATATTTATTATGACTGACTCCAAATTTTGTGTTCCGGTTGACAAAATAGGTGAACCACATTTCTTCGTACCGTTTATAGCCGCGTCCTTCAAGCGGTGGAAAGCAGACTGGTTGTGAACCCCAGAAATTTTCTGCTGGTCGGCGAAAATTTTCTCACTGATCCTGTAATAGCTGCATTATTCGGACCATACAGGCCGAGCGAGACGCTGCAAAGGATCATAGGGGACAATATATTGGCAAATAAGTGAGTTCCCGCTACTGAATGGGAGCATGGTATTATATTTGATCACATTCATAGTTCCCGGCTCTTAGTATCGATCGACCTGAGAGGCCGTCATGTTAAAATTATGAAAGTTCGTCTTTTAAGAACACGTTTAAAAAAATATTATTTCATCAATCCCGTTCGATTTGTTTTATACTATTGTGATAAGACATTTTCACAAGTCAAGATACATTCTTTTAGTCAAATGTGAGATGGAGACCATAAAATGTCAAACAGCTAACCTTTAAAACTTTTTGAATTTATGCGAGGTTCACATTCCGAAGAAACGTAAGGATGGTGCCGAAAGTAGGCCAAGTACCTGAACTTCAACTTTAGAAGAACAAATAACTGTGTTAATACTTCAGAGTTAGTAAAACAAAACAAAACATGAAAAGAAAACTTTGGCAAGCATCACGATAAAGAATGTTTTTTAATTTAGCTTCGATGTAGCCACTGGCGGTGAACTATCACCACGTCTAACTTATTTTATGAAAATTATCTCAAAATTTTGTCAAGACAAAAAAGTAAAGAGGTTAAAATTCTAACGGATAACACCTTTGTAATCTTTGATGTGACCACCTATATTTAATACAAGTTTTTGAACACATATGTAAAAGGAGATGCTTCGCGACTCAATGAGATGAATCCATAGACATACTATCCGGCTTTGCTTCATGTATATGTAAGAAGAAGACATAAACGAAGATCTTCTTTGTTGCCTTGAACAGCAAAAAATGAAACCAATGGCTCAGCGATATTTTTATGTCTTTCAGGAGTATTTTAAAACTTAGGACTTAAAATGGACTCGATTAGTCGTAGTCCTTAAGGAAATCGCTGCGAGCATAACTCTAGGTTGATAGAAATAAGTAAAACGGCGCCGGCAGAATACTGACTCCATAATGCAGTGGGACTATCTAGCTAAAAGCAAGTTTGCTACAGAACTTCCAAATACTAATGAGTGAAAACCAATGAAAATCCATAGTTAGATTCGTTGTCAAGCTATGAATTCCAAGGATTTTTAATGCTGAGTGAGAGTATGGCTCCACCAACATCTTCATTGAAACGGGATGTAATTAGCTATATAGAGGAGCTCTTCGAATTGAGGATAGAAGTAAAGTAATTTCTGCGATAGCGAAAATCTGACTCGATAGGTTCATCCTAGACTTAGGAAGAGATGGATAAGCCTGCGTATATGGCTGACTACTTTAGGGTTCTTGACGTAATTCATATTTTTCTTCAGGTGTCTATTACAACTACTTGAATAAACATAAGTATCCTGAAATCCATTAGGAATTAAATGAGAAAATGAAATAATATCCCTCGGGGTGAATTAGTAGCTTTGAGGTGTTTTTCTAAAGCAATTACTTCGAACAAAAATGCAGAATAATGTAATCTATGAGAACTGCACCGTAAAATTAATGGTATACGCTGAGAATAAAGTACTAAGGTTAACACTAAATGTTTTAATGAAAGGTTTAATAACAACTCCCATAAAAAGTATTTTTCTCCAGGAAAGAAAGTGAGACAAGTATCTAGTTAGGATGGTTTATGGTGATGATAGTAATTAAATTATTCTCGGATTAATATTATAGAAATACAGACCTAATTCATCAAAAAGACAAAGAGAAAAAGAATAGACACATTGATAAACTTTGCGTTGTAATTTTTATGACGTTTTAGTCCCGACTCTATTGATATTGACAATGTAAACTGTTTGTTTGTTGATTAGTTCAGTCTATGAATATTTTTCCTAGAATTTAAATATTTCTAAGCGGAAAGAAGAACATCAAAACTTTTTTGATATCTGTGCATTCTAACCTCACTTTGGAAGGAATGATAATTTGAAAGACCTGAACTGATATACGAAGTGCTACAAAAATTTCCGAGCATTTTCTGGTAAGAAAATTAAAAACATTTATGCTCTAAATTAAAAAAAGAGCAAAATCCGGAAATGCATTACATTCTGTCATAATAGTTTAAAAAATGATAAGAACTAAATTTAGAAGAAAGACCTCATATGCTAGTTATTATGACGAGCAAAAAATAAATACAGCATCAAGTGGTATATCATCAAAGACTAAAGGATAGCTACTAGTATTCTTTAGTCTATGATATCACGGTGATACGAAGCATACAAAGTCATCTTTTTGACTGTATGTATTGCTTCAGCCAAGAAAACCAATCGGAAAATGATCGCCTCAAGGTATAATCATTCCCTGAAGTGGAAAAAGGAAGCGAGTCCAACGTGGAGAGAGGTGAAATGGTTGAAGAAAGCGGTGGGATGTTAGGCATGTGTACAGTGACTTATGTAAAACTATGCATAACATGCATTGTTTTAATATCTTTTAATTTATTATATAATTAGGATTTCCGTTTCATTCAATTATTGCTACTAAAAATCAGCCAATAATACCAACTTAATATTCATTACTTTAAACAAACAGCATATTGAATTTAAAAAGATAATTCTGCTACCCAGATTTAACATAACTCTTTGGTTCCTCACTAAATCACTTGCACGTTCTCTTAATTAGTTCCTTTCTTCTTTCTTCAAAAAGTTAAATTATAAACCAGAAATCATCTAGTGGTGCTTACGTTTATTTTAATAACTTTATTAAAACAATATGAACTAAAATTAATATTATTCTAACTAAAGAGCTAATAAATTACCAAGCTCAACTTAATAAAAAAACACAAATATAGAAACGTGAACAGAAATTCCCTTTTTAAAGGTTTTAAAAAGTCATTTTTAGTCTTTAAAAATCATGGAGTTCCACATAGTAGAGGCAAAAAGTGTCTCTTTTAGTGATTGCCTTCTTGAAATCCACCTAATTTCTATCGAAGTTAAGTTCCAAGGAACAAATTAAGGGCAATCTGCTCACAGATATAGACAAAACGTAAATGCAGAACTTACTCACTTGATATTGCGGTGAAATACTCCTAAATGTAAAGGAGACGCGTCTTAACTGTAAAATGTAAAACTTTTGTTGAGTAATATACCAACAAACACACTGACCCTTCTTACTTGTAGTAGGGGGTCAGAATAAGGAATACTGAATAATTTCTCACATTAGCGCGTTATCAAGCAGACAGATTTAACGCATTGTAAAATAGTCAGAGAATCCTCCCAAAGTGAATATCTATTTCTACAAACTATTGAGTAAAATCATGGAACTCATTAGTAAAATACATATTAAGATGGAGAACGACTCCACTATTTCAACGTTAATAACGACTTTCTACTTTTCTCGCAAACAGAAATTTTTCGTTGCCATAATCATATGCCCTCTTCATTACCTTGACCAAAACAAAATGTATTTTGTTAAAAGACACACATTTTTTTCAAATGAGAGTTCGGGATGGTTTTCGATTTGAAAAAAAAACAAGTGTAATAGTTTCTCCAATTTTAGGAAGTAGAAAAATCCACTCTCTTCGGTAACTATAATTTCGGGAACAAGTTTCTAATTTAATCTTGGTTTTCGGGTTGCTCATTACTACTTTATTACCAATGATGAAGTACTTACAGTATTTCATCTTCGGAGTTGAAGATGCCGACTGGAACTCCGGCGAAACCGTCGTCATTTTTGACAAAACAACTCGGGAGCCACCCGAAAACCAAGATTTCATTGGAAAATCACCACGGAAGCGTTCGCAGCAAGTTTCTAATTTACTTATAATACAGCTAGGAAAAATATGATTTTCGAATTCTTATCCATTCTATTCATCAAGTCTACCGCAACCCGACTGACACTGTAGACAGCTAGTAATTTCTCACTTCTAAAATGTTTAAATAATAGTAACCTCAGCCTTAAAACTCCATAGGCAGCACTACACCCCACTCAATGGCCATTATAGACAAGCAAAACAAGGACCCCCACTTAACCAAGCGATCCATCACGCGCTGACTCGAAATCCTGCTGGCATTTGCGTCCTTTTCCGCAATCACCAATTTTCCCACAGCGCCTATGCGAAAGGCGTGTTCGAAAGCAGCTTTACGCTGTGAAGGATATGCAAATAGCAAATCGCCAATGGCTCATGTAAGCAAGAAGGGCGCCTAATTGACCGCTGCGGGAGATTGCACCGTCACGAGGTACGCTCCGACTTCAACTCCATCTAGTCGTGTCGACACGAAATAATCTCACCGATATCTCCCCACCTCCTGACTTCATTGACGCAACCAACCCTGAGTTCCGCTCACGATTCCTATTCTCCATGAATGGGAACGTGTCCGTTGAGGAAAGAGAAGAGCGGGAGTCGTGAAAGGATCCTGCTTTCGGATACGAAGGACGGGCAGAGAGGAAAGATTTTTTTTTTTTTAAAGCGCCCAAGAATGTTGCATGAATGGTAAGGAAAATCGTTCTGGGAATCGAGCGCACTGCGTAGTAAATTTAAATAATAATTCTGCAATAAAAATGAGTGGATAGTGTAAACCACAATCGACTGCTTCATGATTTAAAAAATTCTGTAATTATATCTCCGTACATAAAATTCAAATAGTCGTAAAATTCTAAATATCAATTAACCTTAAATCTTAATTAAGCGCAAAAGGAGAAAAGCTTTTGGTTTTCAATGCGGAAATACTTTTGAACTTTATAATATTTTTATCATTCGCACTCATGTTAGGACGAAATTATTAAGCCTTTCCTAATCCGTTACATTAGTGTCTGAAATGCAGGTATAGCTGAAAAATGTATATAAGTGATGGTTTACTACACTCTACTAAGCTTATTATATTTTGCTGATGAACATCTTAACGATGTAAAATACAAAAGTCCTGGCACCAGAAAATTCATTGTTACGAGAGTCGTTCAATAAGTCCATAGAAAAACCAAGATACTGCGCTCGTAGTATCGAAAATGAATAATTACCAGTTACCAGCATTCCTAACTAGTAAGGTGTTAGAGTCTCGATTGTATCCATGACAAAGTTTCATTGTAGTTATCGATTGAAGTAAACAACTTTCATTTGATTAAAAAATGGATAAAAGTGAGTTTCGAGCGGTGATTAAACACTTGTATTTAAAAGGGTTACCGCCGAAATAAATCAAAGCTGAGTTGGATGAAGTTCATGGCACATCTGCTCCTGTGTTTACAACTGTTTACAATTGGATGAATGAGATTAAACATGGTGGTACATCCACAAAAGATGAACATCGTTCCGGAAGCCCTGTGGAAGTGTCTATCCCCAAAATGATTGGCAAAATCCACGATATGGTTTTAAATGATCGACGAATAAAAGTTCGCGAATTAGTTGAGGCCACAGGCACATCGCAAGGCACAGTTGCTTCAATTTTGCACGAAAAATTGGGTGTGAAAAAAATCACTTCTCATTTAAATATTTCTATGGAAAATATTATTTGGATGTAACTATACTGTTTTTATATGCAAGGGATGCAGGGCATTAAGTTGTTTTGTGAAATAGTATATGCTCTAAATATTAGTTCACTACCCTGAAACAATAATGAAACCAAGTATAAAATTTTAGTTTATTAATTAATTTTATATTATTTTGTTCAAAGACAATAAATTACCACCTTTCCAAAAATAGATGAAAATTTATTCACAGCTAACAATCTGTCTAAATTGGAAATCGCTCTAAAAATAACAACTAATATTTAGTCAATATTAGGTTTTCTCATTGCTCTTCGTACTGTCCTTCCTGATAACATCTTCCTGATTACATTATTTTAAAATAGAAAGATTTTTTCGATGATAATTAATATCCACGAGGATAAATGTGGACAAAGTATAATTATAAATTATAAATAAGTTCTTCTTAAAATAAATTATTACCAGGCGAACCGTGTTTACAACTCGGAGCATCGTATTTTTAAATAGTTTGGCGTGACTAACCCCCGCCTTTGCCGGAGGGCGCTAGAAGACGAAGTAGGATAAGGAACGGAGAGGGTTATGCGAAGGGACGTTAGCATCATAAGGCACACGATATATGAGGTATTTCGTTTTTCAAACTTACGTCTCCGGATAGTGGGAGATTGTTGAAAAATAGAATATACTGAACATAAAAGTATAAAATTGCTTGGAATACCTGAAGTAAATATTAACAACAAGGAAAAAACACAGGAATTCGGACCTGGGTGCCATAGGACTCCCGGGAAAATGAAAAGAGTTCAATAAAAAGTAACTTATGCGGCATTAGGAATTAAGAGGCACAGGCCTTCCCAAAAACATTACGTATTATTCTTTACATTCACATGATATCAAACATATCGATTTAATCTATTATATTACATAATTATTTAATTTTAATAATATTAATCTATTATATTATATACATACATACATACACACGCATGTGTAAACCTTTATATGTATATATATATACACACACATTTCAAATGACTAAGTATCTGTCTGAATACCACCATTTTTTCTGAATATCTTTGTCACTCCAGTTTGGGGAACAATGGAATCAGATTTTAATATAGCTGTTCAATAGTAAATCATCAACATTCTATTAATATAACTCTACTCATCTTCCAAATTGTGATTGACTTTTTCAAAGTAATCCCTATTGTATGTAATGCATTTGCTCCATCTCTTTTGGCAGAAAATCTGGAAGACCTTTTTACAAGTCCCTAAAATCTCCTCAGCACCCCCCACCACTCTTTATGATGAAGAAAATCTCTTTCCACAAAGCTGTTTCTTTTCATTGGAGGATGGAGAAAAGTCATATAAATTTCTATTTATGGACAATAGGGAATATGATAAACACAACATATTGATTTTTGGAAGATCTTCAGCCATTAGTTTCTCCAATAACTTACCTAAATAAGCAACCGCTCACTGTATTAGCATATTTTTCGGTTGTAATCATTTCTGCTGGTACACTTTCGAATATTTTCCATGCAAGACCATTTACCTTATTCGAACACAGGAAAACTTCCACACACATATAATTTCTGTATATAAATTTCAAAGTAGTGGTTACTACTCACCTTATTTACCAGTAGTTGAGTTAAAATCAAAATGATTCACTGAATTAATTAAGAGATTCGATATTGTATTAGTTTAGTTTTTTCAAGAAAAAAATTCATACTAATGAATCATTCACAGTTTAAACACATATTTTTTTAAGAAAGTGATTAAAAATTAGTTAGCTGATTTACCTAACTTAATTTTTTTAAATATCTTGGACGAGCAAACTTCGCTAAATTTGGAAACAGTGATTATTCATCATTTGGTCGTTTACAAATGCTATAATAGTAATTAAGACTCCAATTTCTTAAATCTAATTTTTTTAGATAGTTACGCGTAACAATTTGTAAGTTATATAAATATATATATATATATCCAGCTAAACCCAAGCTGAGTGATTTTTCGGGTACCATATCTTCGTGGGAAGCCACAGGCGGCACAGGGAAAGGAACTAGCCCCTCTACCCTGATTTGTGAAATTCCACATGCCGTGGGCTTAGTACTAGGTGAGCTTTACCCTCACTTAACATACCAACCTTCGGGTTGATCACTGTGGTAATGGGGACTTAAGTGTGACTTCACCACATTCTTCAAGACTACTTCTAAGAAAGTATGCAATAAAGATGTTTGTACTAACCTCCACATCCTGGAAGAGGGAAGAGTTGCCTTTTCCACATAAAACGTTTTATATGGAAAAGGCAACAGGTTTTTTTTCAACCTTTAAAAATGAAAACATTAAACTTTATCATTGAATATTAAATTAATCTACTATCACCACCAAAGTATTCATAACTAAGGTCGTTTTGTTAAGTGAGGGTAGAGTTGAGTACTAAGCCCAATGGCAAGTTAAAATTCACACACCAGGGTAGGCGGGAGCAGTTCCTTTCTCTATTCTATTTATGGTTTCCCAGGAAGATCTGATACCTATAAAAATCACTCAGCTTGGGTTAGGACAGGACAGGTCCAGAGAAGCCAAAGGGACTTGAACTTCAGTCCCCCATTCATTAACTCTATTGATGAAAGTTCATATTGGATAATGAATGTCGAATAACATACACTAAATTAAACCAAAAGTAGATGCTCCAAGGACTGATTCTAAACTGGTTTTATATGCATCTAAATTAACAAATACTTTTCAGACTAGTCATTAAAAGAGCTACTTCATTTTTTCTGTTTAGTGATTTTCATTTTACCACTTTTATACTATGAACAAGGTGTTAAGAAATATTACCATTTTAAGCTAAAAAAAACAGCAAAAGATAACATTTATGAGCCTAAAAAATCCTTTAAAAAAAGTGTAATTTGTACTTGCAATAATAAAATTTTTTTTTTTAAAGAGTAAAACATGTTCAAAGTGTAAAATATAAAATTAAAAATGTAACAAAGACATAAACAAGTTCATTATGAACTCTAACGGGTAGATGTTATGGGCTTCAGTTTGAACAGCAACTCTGAATAGTTAAAACATTAAATTATACTAAGGATATCCTCACCTCCATTGCTTGCTGTGCTCTTAATTCCCTTTCCCGTCGAGCTGCTTCCTGCCTTTCCAATTTCTCCTGTTCTTTCGCTAACCTGAAAAGACAAAAATGACCAACCTATAATACAGCACTGGCATTGTTAGTTTTTTTATTAACACACCATTATTCATGACTTACTGCCATTTCAGAATTATGATGAAACCAGAAAAACTCCCTGTAGCACAAAAATGAAAAAGTTAACTCAAAAGACTTAGAAATAAAAAAATTAGCAACATAATCCAGATACATACATTCCAGAACCAGGGATACTATAAATATTGGTATTATTTTCTTTTTGTTTGCTATGGAAAGGTGACAGTAGTCACTCAAAATAAGTTAAAATTTTTAAACATGCTAAAATTTGGCAGCATGACTAGGGAAGAATGGGGAATGGTCACTATCTCTAAACAGAACCCCTAAAAGTTAAGTCTATTTAAATATATTGTGTGTTCCTGTTCCAAGACTGAATTAGAATTTTTGGTTTGCTGGGCTTTGGTTTTGGTTTGTTGTTGATTACCACAAAGCAATTCAACTCCTAACACTTTAATAATACTTAAATCTCCTATTTAAACTTTTGCCAAAAATTTGTAAGCAATAAAACTTATCCCATTTCAATAAATAACTGAAGATGTTATATATGAAACTAACATTAAAGTATAGCTTCAATGCATTTTAGGTAAGGATTACTAAGTACATACGCACTTATAATGACAATATTATATAATTGAGCAATTGGAATCCTTTATTTTACAGGCTACTAATGATGTCCTTGTCTTTTACGTGACTGTCACTTTAACAGATACCTAGAATTGACTATTATGACTCCAAAGTAAAAGTTAAAAGTTACATTCTTACACATATATACAAGGGTAGTCCCAGAAATACCTGACCTAACAAATAAGACGATAAAAATTTGTGAAAATATGTCTTTATTTCTCAACATAGTCTCCTTTTATCTCAATACACTTCCCAGCAATGTTCAAGAGCTCCCCGATACCATGTTTATGTGAGAATTGTAGAGCTCCTCAAAATAGTCATTAACTGCAGACTCCACTCTTCGTTGGTGGCAAATCTTCTACCACCAAGCCATTTTTTCAAGTTTGGAAACAAAATAAACTGAGGGAGCTAAATCTGGTGAATAGGGTGTGTGACGAAGTAATTCAAACTTTAATTTAATGATTTTCACCATCAAGATAACGGATGTGTGAACTGGTGCAATGTCTTGATGAAACTAAACTTTCTTTTTCACTAAATGTGGCAGTTTTTTCTTGATTGCATTACTTAAACGCTGGAATAAGTTGATAGTCACAGTTGATTTTTTAACTTTCTGAAGACAATCAATGAAAATTATGTATATCCCAAAAAACTGATGCCTTGACTTTGCCTGCAGATGGAACTGTCTCTTTGGAGCCTTCTCTTTGCCTTCTTTGGAGCAGATTTTCCCCTTTCAATCGATTGTTTTGACTGCTCCTTCATCTCAGGTGTGAAGTAATGGATCCACGGTTTTGAATGACAAAAAACCTTTGTTTTATTGCTGTGAAACTTTGCCAAACACTCGATTGAAACTACCCCATGATGCTGTTTTTGTTCCATTGTGAGAAATCATGGTACCCATCTCGTGCACAGCTTTCTCATATCCTAATTTTCAGTCAATATGCGATTAGCAGCACTTTTTGACATGTCTACCATATCTGCTAGCTCATGCACTTTCAGTACCATTTTGTGGATTTCTAAAAATCATTTCTGGTGTAATCACTTCATTTGGTCAAACACTCTGATGCTCATCTTGGCAGCTCGTACAGTCTCGTTTAAACTCTGCCACCCAATATTTTGCTGTAGTTAACAAAGGAGTAGATTCCCCCAAAGTAGAATCTAGCTTTGTTTTGATATCAGTTGGACTGAGACCTTTCAAATGAAAGTATTGTATCACATAACAATGACCAACTTTTTCTATGTTTACAGATTCACTTAGAGAATTCACTATTAATGGTTGTCAGGCAAATAATAAACAATGTAGTGTCTTCAAACTTCACGCTTGACCTATAACATTTGAACATATAGTTAATTTTTTCAAACATCAACCTCCGTCTACAGATCAGGTCGCATATTTCTGGGACTATCTTCTTAGTTCCATTAATTTATCATTCACTTAAATTTGGTCCAAAACTTGAAGAAAATATTCCACCTATTAATGGATGCTTACCACCTTTTTATATAAAGAGCTACCTGAAAACCATTAATAAAATGTAGTAATCTACCAAGGAGCCAACATAAAACAGGTGTCCTCATATAAGCTAAAAATTTCGTGAATCAATTTGGTTCAATGTTCTTTAAATCAAAATTCATTCACCTATAGCCACTAAAATTTTTAAAAATTAATATTAGAAAGCAGACCATCACTGTGACCACCCAAGTGCTTTCCTATCTGAACAAAGCACTTCATAGACACGGCAAATGCCCCGTGGCAATATATGTTGACTCCCTACATCAAAACAGTTATCATGTAAGAAATAATGATGGCACCAAAACTCCATACTACCACTAATTTTCAATCAGAATCTAAATAATCACCTGGCTTGCTCTCTTTGCTTCTGTACCTCTTCTCTTGCTAAACGCTTGGCTTCACGTGCCAACATGGCTTGTCTTTCACGTTCACCTGGAAGTATAGGTGTGTGATCTCTAGACTGTAAAGGTCCAGGTTCCCTAGGGTCGGATCTAACAGGTTGTAAATCTTCTTCTGAACGAGTATTTACAGCAGACTCACTGTAAGGAAATACTCAAAATATGAATTTTACCCAAAATGAACCAGTGGCTGACAGATTCACATCTATTTTTATTAAATTTATCTACATTTCCTGAACTGATTCAATTTAAACAATGCTAATTGATGCTAGTTCTTTCATTTGACTAATATAGGTGTACTTCAATTTCACCATGCATATAAATTTAATAAGGTACCTTTTATTTAATTTCGATGGCAACATGCTGTTATTCTAAAGATATTCTTCACATGTCAAATCTAATTTTTAAATGTATGGCAAAAACTGCAATGTAGAAAAATGGAATATTCTACAACACAAATTATTGGAAAATAAAAAGTATTCTTAACAAAGGCAAGAATAACTCAGAAAAATAAAAAATGTAAGCCATCATGTGAAAAATTAATATGTATGATTGAATGCTAGATTACAATCTTACAGCATCATCTCGATAAACACACTGCAATGTAAGAGGAACTGAAAAGTTCTGCATGCATAATTATTATGCCTTCAGAGTAGGATAATAGTTGAGATTTAACACTTCTAACAAACTCCAAACAATTCATTTCTAGTTCTAATTCTTCTCTAGCCTCCTAAGTCCTGTTTGTATTAACATGTTAAGCAATCTTCTTCAATCTTTCCTAAGATGAACAAGCTCACAATTGGGAAATCAATCTTGGTAAAATAGCACTATAGTGCTATGATTGGAATACTTTCCATATAGCTCATCCAAAACCGGAGCTGACAATCAAAATCCTAGCGAAAATGTGATCCTCTCAGAAACACAAAGGCTGAGACACTTATCATTACAATTCCTACAAAAGCCATAAGTAGCCGAGTAAATGCAAAAGCCTGTCATCTATTCTATGTAGATCAGTTTCCAAATACAACTAACCAAATACTTTCAACAAATCAAAAATTAAAATTATATTCAATTAAGATTTTTTTTCTAGAAGTAAAACACTGCTCTGCTGCAATAACACAGCAAACTGGTAGAACTAGATCAAATTCATCTCACTGCAAGCTATTCTACACCTCTAATGGAATAATTTTAGTCAGCCATTTGGAATTACCACCAAAACCACTGATCAAGTAAATATACATCACCTTGGTGGCCTTCTGGGCATGTGTGGCATCCATGGGCGGGACAAACGAAGCTCTTCAATCCTCCTAGCAACTTCTATTTCTGAGAGACGAAGACATTCTTCATTTCCTCCTGGAGTGATTGCACCCATTGGCTGCAGGAAGTCTCCCATGAGCAATTTTGAGTTGAAGGAAAAGTGATCCTTGGTTAAATCAACTGTTCCATTCTTTTCCAAGAACTGCAATGAGAGACGATGATGAAATATAAGTTTTTAAACTTTATGAGATTATCTTTATGATATTCTGGGTTGAAATTCAACTCATGGTCATGAAACAAAACACTCCAAAAAAGATCACTGAATGTTTATGAAAAAGAAGAGACAAATGACAAAGTAAATAAGGAGTAAGATAAGTATTGAGAAATGGTTAAGGCCGAGACTTTGTGGAAATCCATGTTATAACAACAGAAATAAAACTTTGCGTTCCACACG
>WURS02438230.1:0-33487 GCA_011762765.2 Rhinocypha anisoptera | reverse complement strand
TCCAATCAGAAGGGAGCAAGGGCGTGGCTGGCTGGCTTGGAGCACCCAACAATATGAGATGAGCAAGATAAATATGAAACAAGTACAACACCAAGACAAGCGCAGGCACTCGCTTCCACTGCGCACAATGGTGCCTAAAGGTGGAGCTCAATCTTTGCCCTGGGAATGTGCGCGTCAATGCTATTGTTGTATTTTGCTTGATATTTCTCTTGCTCATCTCATATTGTTGGGTGCTTCTACAATTATGGCTCAATACATGGAGTAGCGGCAAAGAGGAAGTTGCGAACCACTGCTAAACCACCACAATCTAGTTCCGTAGCACTCCGCACCGAGCGCTCGGCTCCCCAAATCGCGCCAATTTGGTTTGGCACTTTTTTAGGGTTCAAAACCTAACATGTTGATTTCTCCAGTAGTACACAAATTGCTAGCAACATATTTTCAAAAAGGATCTATATTCCAATCAAATTTCTGCGCGCTAAATGGCTATCAAACCGAAAATCTTTGGAAAAATTCAGATGTTGTAAAGGACGAGACAATCGATGACAGTACCGATGTGAGAGTCTCACAGCGAGACTGATTCCATGGCTATTGTGCGTAATCCACGTGATTTGTTTTGGATGTAATTTAATGCCGGCAGGTGGAAATAGTCTGTCTCACGCGTTATTGTTTTGATTAGTCTTGGGGTGTGCATTTTGTGCATCAAAAAAATCATAATGGCACAATTAGTAAGTCGCGAGATTACCTATGCACCAGAGGCTTTCCGCATGCTTAGAGGATGTTTTTGTTTATATAAACCTTCCAAGAAGGGCTTCGCGAAGACTCGCTTGGCATTAGTCGACAAGATTGTTCATGGTAAGACAATCTTGTTCTCTTCAACTCGAGACTAATTTTGTTGTGGTGATAGAATTGAACTCGATGGAGGTTCGTCCACCGAGAGAAAGGGTGGAGATTACTGGTGAACTTACAGGTGGTGACCAAGGAGGATTGCAAGTTCAAATAAAGCCCAATCTAGCGGATCATCCTCTCGTGAGCGGACCTCGTTACACTGCACCTCAAATCGCGATGGGATTTGTCAACAACCCTGGTTGGTACTCGAGCGGTGTAATGGTCGGATTTATTGGGTCTGACACTCACAAATTTCGCCACTATCGACGCTTTCCTCGAATCTACGAAGTGAAAGGCCAACTTGGACTTGCTTCGATCAATTACCGAGATGATGGCAAGGTGATCAGCAAATCTACCTTCAAACACGTGAATCGGACACTTTACGAACGAGTATTATCAAAGATAGAGTCTGCCCAACGTTCATTGATGTTTAAGATGTCTGGAGTTGATCTTAGAAGTGAGGAAGCTTATCAGATGGCGACACAGGGTCTAGCGATTCCGTTGACCAAGACTATGCCAGTGGTGTATGCCATTCAAGCAACCTCCTGTGAGCCACCCAACTTTAGTTTCCGTATCCAGTGTTACAATGAGAATGAGATATTTCTCGCACAGCTAGTCAATGAGATTGGATTGGAGATGCGGTCTAATGCTTTTTGTACCGGAATTCGTTTGACCAACCTCGGTCCCTTCTCGGTGGAACACGCACTGTTGCAGAAACACTGGGACCTCGAGAATCTCATCGAGAACATTTATTACAGTAATCGAATATTGCAGCAGTATGACTCGGAACAGAAAACCAAACAGCAACCATAGCAATCAGGGTAGTTTCTTCGATAGACTGTGATATGAAATAAGATTATATATAAATACTAATAAAATGGAATCAAATTGGCACTTACCTGTAGTGGTGATACTTGGCAAAGGTCTCTGCCACGATCAAAGGGAACGCCAAAGAGGCATCACAGTACAGTTTGACCGGACTCGCAGTGGACTTGATCTTACCCCACGAGACCGCTTCATCGGGTCGAGCACCCGAGTCCGAGCCGTCGTACTCTTGACCAGTGTTGATGAACACCGAGAAATCTGCACCATTGCGCTGCACAAACAATACTCGCTCATTAGTGATATCATTGAATGAACCAAATCACACTTGTTCATCTCATCTATCAAACCATCAACAAAGTGCTGCTTGACGCTACTTACCATCAAATTGGCATTACAGATGTGATGTTTCACAACTCCGCCACCGATGATAATCATGCCACTTTTGCGTGATTTGACGCTAATTGAATTCAATCGACGAATGTCTTGTGCAATGTCGACAATCAAGCCTGGATTGCGGTAGGAATGCATGTAAATCATGTCACCGAGCGATCCATCAGTGAGAGCGGGACAGAACACTGGGATGTGGTTGACCGCCGCCCAGTAAAGCACCGAGTTCTCGTTACCGATCTCCTCGCCTAAACGGGTACAAATCTTGGAGGGACTCCAGATCGTCTTCTTCTTGTGCTGCTCCTCCAACATTTGGTTCAACACGGGAATAATCCAATCCTCGAAGGCACAATAGTTGTCGTTTGGTACGAGCAGGTTGCCGATTCGGTTAATGCCTTTCTCGCGCAACATTTTACCCGATAAGTTAAAATCACCGATAAAAGTTGGCGCTAGACATTTGATGATATCTTCTTCGATTCCACCAGCAGTAGTCACCAAACAATCCACCTTAGAAGAGCAGCAACAGATTAGCCAAAAGTGTGTTTGCTTGTGACATACCAGTTTGTGTTGAACTAAAAACCTTATTGTATCACGCAATCCACTTGAGATGATATTCGAGGTATATCCAAGAAATATTGTGCAACCATTTCTTCGTTGAATGAAGACATCTTCCTCAAAATTGTCAGGTTCAAACGGTTCTTCTCGAGCTTTAAGCTACAAGTTCTCTTTATTAGTTCTTTTAAAACAATTAAAAATCAAAGTTTACCATTAATTCAATCTGTTTCACTGCCAACCCAAAATTGGTAGCTTGGAAGCCCGAAGTGAGATATGACTGAAGCAAGGCTGAATAGTTGATGCCTTTGTTGAAATCATACCCACAAACAGGAGTTTGCATTAGATCTTCTTGATTTGAAGTACATTGGCTAAATGTGGCATCAAGAGGAGTAGATCGCTTCAAGACAGCTTCCTTTACCAACTCCAAGGTATCATCACTCATCTTGGTAGTTTATTTCAAGAGACAATACTTGATGACTTTTATATCAGGTGAGAAAGCAAAAATCAAACAGTGTACAGGCAGGTACGTATTATGTGAAACCGACTCAAACAGACAACGTGGTTTTGTTGACATATATAATTACATTAGGTTTACTTCAAGCATTGCATCATCATGGCTAAATCAAAGTATGAGTATGTCAGAGAATTTGAATCGGCCAACGATTACAGACTATTGCCGGAGTCATATGTAGTTGTTCGCGTCGATGGCCAGTGCTTTCATCGTTTCTCTAAAGATCACAACTTTTTAAAACCAAACGACAAAAGGTTGTCACTAATTTGTCTATCTTGTATTTTACTAATTAGTTTGTTTTTAATCGCTTTCTAGATGTCTTGATTTGATGAATAAATCAGCATTACATGTAATGCGTTCATTCTATCCGAATATAGTGATGGCTTATGGTAAGTGTGTTTGTGCCTCGATTTATTACTCGATGTTGACACCTGTTTCTTCACAGGTCAAAGTGATGAGTTTAGTTTTATTCTTCGTCGCTTTACCTCGATGTTTAATCGTCGTCAGTGCAAAGTGACTTCACTAATTACCTCTGCATTTACTTCTGCATTTGTATACTATTGGCCACAATTCTTCAAATCAAATCAAAGATTGCTTTATCGGCAATACGAAGAATACGCTCCAAACGGTGATGTTGGTAGCAGTGATGCAACTAGCACCAATTTGATGATTAATGCAGAACAGTTGTTGAAATATCCCCCGTCGTTTGATGGCCGTTGCGTGATGTATCCCAACGAGAAGACTTTGAAGGATTATCTTCGGTGGCGGCAGGTCGATTGTCACATCAATAATCTGTACAACACTACCTTCTATGCCTTGACAGGAGAGTATAGTCGCTACGTGGCCACCTCCGAGGAACAATTTGAGGTATACCTTCCCTCGACGCAATCTCCACCCAACCGGACCTACTACAATGCCCAGGGTGCTACCCAGAAACTCTCGGGCACCTCGAGTGGTGACAAAAACGAGATTCTCTTTACCGATTACGCGATCAACTACAATAACGAACCAGAGCAGTTTCGCAAAGGCACCATCATTACACTCAGTCTTCCATCGGACATCTCTAACCAAATGGAACAGACTGGCCAGAACAGGGCAACCAAGTCAGCAATCAAGAAACTCAAAGAAATCCAAGACAACTTTTCGTCCTTGCAGGAAGCCCAACAAACTTCATTCTTCCAAGTGATGCACTGCGATATCATCGGGGACCACTTCTGGCAGACTTATGATTCTTTGCTTCAACTCTGATCATGATATTATATTTTTTTATTTATAAAAAGATAATAAAAAATTATGAATAATCATTCAAATAAAATATTTACAGCAAAACAAGATGGTATTTACAAAAGATTACTCTGTTCCCAGAGCTTGAATGTGCGATCGAAGGAGGAAGAAACAATATAGGCGTTGTCGCGTGTAACATCTACCGACATGACCTTGTTATCATGACCACTGAGTGTCTTGATGGGAGTCCATGCGGGATGGGCCCAGAGTTTGATTGAGTTGTCATACGAGCAGGTGATGATGTAACGGGCATGATCAGGTTCGAAGCACACCTTGCTCACCACATTGGTGTGTGCCGCCAGAGTGTACTCGAGCTTGCGCTGTCGCATGTTCCATATCTTGACACTGTTGTCCTCCGAGCCAGTCAAGATGTGATAACCGTTGGGTGAGAAGCAAACTGAAGTAATACCCTTGAGGTGACCTTCCATCAGCATGATGCATTGGCCCGACCGAAGATCCCACACTCGACCGTACCCATCGCGACCACCAGATGCAATTAGAGCACCGTCGCACTGGAAAGACACATCATGAACTGGCCTCGAATGACCCTCTTGGTGAAGAATCTCCTCCTGGTGCTCGAGATCCCATAGACGCCACGAGTTGTCGTAGCAGCAAGTGGCTAGAAAGCGACCCGATGGGTGGAAATCTAGATGGCTCACACGGTTTGGTTGGTGTCCGTTCAACGAGTGAATCGGATCTTCGCTTGCCAAACTCCAGAGATGAACTGCTCCGTCGACGCTACATGAAGCAAGGTTGAGGGTTGTTTCCGACTGGCCTATTGTACTACTTGGATGGAATGCTATCTGATCCACGTTGCAGTTGTGACCACGTAGAGTACTCCTTAACTCTAATGATGGCACAGTCCATATTTTGCATAGACCGCTCCTGGTAACAAATAAAATGAGTCTAATTAGATAATACTTCTAAAGCAAATAATCATAATTACCAAGATGAAGTAGCTATAAGTGATCCATTTGGACTGAAAGAACAACTTGAAATTGGCCGTTGATCGGCCACTTGTGAACCACTAATTTCCATCGATCTGAGTCTCTTGTACAATTCTTGGCTGCTCGACTCCCGCTCTTCTAATGGCACTTCTTTGTACTTTAGAGCACTCTCCAACCTTGCTTTCGCCCTTGGTATTGAGTAGTTTGCAATCCATTGACGAGCCTTGAGCAAGCCATCAGAGCCAACGTGGTACCAAGTTTTGTTTGGCTAAAAAGCAAGTGTTTATGAAATGTCAAACAATGGTTTTCTTACAAAACAATACCTCTTTTTCTTCCTGTGATTTGTCATCATCCTTGTGCCTTTTGAGTGCATCTTCACCAATTCGGGCTAATAGTTGACGTAAGCGTTCACGGCGGTCAGCAGGACCTTCTCCAAACAAACCTTAAGACGAAAAAAACACAAGTCAACCATTGTAACACAATATCCCTGAACATACACATCGGTTGGTTGAGATGACGTAAATGAGCTCGAACTTCGACATCGTCGGTTGACACCGCAATCTGTCTTGCTTTCCGTTTTCGTTCCAACTCTTCCAAGGCGCCCTGCTTCTCGGCGCTCAAACCAGAATCGGGTTGAATCTCAAAATACTCTTTTGAGATGTTGATATTGTTGTTGGTTGAAGACGGCTGTTGCCGAAGTGACTCCTCCAGAGTGCCATAGTGAACGGTTTTGGGCTTCTTCGAGTATGACACCTCGTAGTGATCCTCGTACATGGCGGCAAAAATCAGGTGGTGGGATGCAAATCACCGCGTGTTTGATGCAAGCCGGCGTAGAGTGGACACGATTCGATAGAATCGATGAAGCGTGCCTTCACTCTCCTGCTCGTCATCCCATTGTGTGTGTGTGTGTGTGTGTGTGTGTGTGTGTGAAGTGTAGAGTGCGTCGGCGTGAGCGGACAGACAACGAAGGCTCTGTCGATCGGTTGCTCGGTGCCGTGTGTCACTCTCTGCCTCTCTCCCTCTCCCTCTCCCTCTCTTGCCAACCATTCACACCTCTTTGAGATCACTACCATCCACACCGTTGACTGACCTCTGACTGTCAAAGAGTTAGTAACTCAGTCACACGATGGGTGACAGCGATGATGAGTACGATCGACGACGTGGTCGGGACAAGTTTCGCCGAGAACGCAGCGACTACCAGGATCGTAATACATTGAGCCGGCGTGAGGATTGGCCCCCTGAAAGGTATCCCATTTTGGTTTCACTCGGTAGCCCTACACTAGCCACGAATATATGTTCTGATGATATACCAGCTTAATGTGCTTGTTCTCATACGAGCATTGCAGATAGAATCAAACAAACTATTTAGCCAACAAACCAAATAAGTGTGTCTGTACTGATGATTGAGAGTATTGTATCATTATCGTCCAATGCAAATAATAATGAAAACACAAAAAGTTTGTTAACTGTATATTGATGGAAACGACTAAACAGGTAGAAAACAGCAAGACCTACAGTCAGTTGCGGTTAAGGGTAATTTTGTTATACTTTTTGTACTTTTGTATATTTTAATTTATATTTTATAATTATTATTTTTTTAGTATATAATATAAAAGCGAATGTATGAGCCCAAGTTCTAATGCGACACTGTTATGGGCAAACCTTTGGCATAGGAGTGGCTCGGGATTGCTTGCGATCTTGACAGTTCTCACCAGCGGCAGTAGAGAGCTACTTGCTTTAGTGGCCGGAAGTAACAAAAGACAACAAATCTCGCAACATCATCTGCGAATTGGCCAAATCGCTCAACATGTTACTCGCCAGTTTTTTAATTGTTTTCATTCACTCCTATTCATGGGCTGAATAATTTTTTTAACATTTAAAGATTCAAAATGCTTAGTAGCACGACCTGTGCCAGTTATTAATGTGTCTTTACTGAACCATGCAAGTTGGGTATCACATCACACAGCAATAACAATAATATCTAGTAACTCACACTACGTTACGATTTTTGTCTTTATTAGTGCTTTCATTGAGAAAGAGGGCGATACAAAATATACGATTGGTACAAGAAAACCTTGTGGCAACACCGATTTCTGATAATGACATGTCTTTGACTTTTGACAGAGGTGACCTTGGTGGGAGTGGCAGTGGTCCAAGTGGTGGCGGCGGAGGCGGTGGCAATTGGTCGCTGCAGAGAGACCGATTCAGCGGTGGACGACGAGACTACCGGGACAACTACGGAGGCGGAGGAGGTCGCATGTACGGACGCAACGATCGGTACAGCGGTGGCGATCGCAGTGGTGGCATGAGCCCGCCATCGAAGCGATTGCGCGGTGGACGCGCCGACTGGGATGGAGATAGGTACCCGAACTATGATCTTGGTGGTGTTCATAGCAGCTCACACCACGGTCATCATCGAGACTCTTGGTCATATGATCGCGATCGAGATGATGAGTATGTGTTGCCGTGCTTTGCTTCTTGCCCATTCTTGCTCGATTTACTAATTCTTGTTGGTATTTGTTGAATCTCTTCACAACAAATAGCCTTTCTCAACCACCCATGATGACATTGAAACAGTTTGTCAACGAACAAGACGACAATTTAGATGGCGAAACGTTGATTCAAAAATACAACGATTACAAGGCCGAATTCAAGAAGATTCAGATTCAGGAGTTTTTCAATCGACACAAAGATGAAGAATGGTAAGATATGATCGGTTGTGGCTAATTTGCCTTTTATTGCAGAGGTCTTGATTTGTCTTATTATTTTTGTTGGTCAGCCAATCACTAGTTTAGTTTTTTAAACCGGTGCTTTTACAACCAACCACTGTCCTTTGCCCTTGTGTACTACTTGATATTGTTTTTTGATAATAACTTATAACAAAGTCGACCACCTTCCCTAAATCAGTGATTTTCCTGTTGCGACAACTATCTCTTGATTCGACAACCGTCGACTTTACTTTTCAAAGCTGTGACTGTTAATCGTTACACGCTCGTCCATTCTGATCTCTTATTTATAATTTATATCTATTTTTATTTGCAAATTGAATTCTTACTGACAAAATAGTCATAATCGAACGAGAGCTTTTTTCTTGAATTGAGTTTGCTCTTCTCAGATTTTAATTCTGTGATTATTTTTTTGAAATCCTTTAATAATGATGAAAATATGCTTGTAGCGGAGAGGTGAGAATGAATTTACTTTATATTAATAATATTAAATTGGGATTCTTTTTTAGTTTTGTTAGGATTTTTTCTGATTATTTCATTTCTAACTTGTCTTATTATATATTGAAAGGTTTCGTTGTAAGTACTTTCCGGATGAAATTGAAAAGCAAAAGGAGAAGAACAAGGAGACAAATGAGAAACGACGGAAAGCTTTCATGGAGTTGTTCGAGTCGAACTTTTTGGAAAATGTGTCACTTGATATCGACAAGGGAGATCAAATTCTTCGTGTGCTTGATGCGGCTGTGATCAAGCTCGAAGGTGGCACTGAGTTTGACCTCAAGGCTCTTGATGAAAATCTGGATGAGCAGAAGAACAAGGACTCGGTCTTTGCGGTGGATCCCTCTGCCAACACGGTTAAGTCTGAGTCGAGTAGCGAGATTGCTAAGGAGACTGCAAACAACACGGAGAGTGGTGCGCCAGTCAAAGAGAAAAGTTCCGAGTCGACAGAGGACAACCCGAAGGAACAGGTGAAGATGGAGGATGGCGAAGCCTCAAGCACTCCCATTCAGACCAATGAGGATAGTGCCGATGGGGAGCTCATGGAGGAGGGCGAAGATCCCGACAACAACAAGAAGACTCCCGAAGATTCGGTTATATCTGAGGAGCCATCTGAGCCAAAGCCCAGGCCATTGCATAGGACTTGCTCGATTTTCTTTCGAAACATCCCTCCATCGGTCACACGACAAGAAGTTGAGGATGTAAGAGCTTATACTTAACTTTCTACTTTAACATTCCAATGGTAATTAATATGTTTTGAATGGTAGGAGTGCCGCAAATTTCCTGGGTTTTTGCGTTTAGCTATTGCCGAACCTCAAATGGACCGTCGCTTCAACCGCCGAGGATGGGCTACGTTTGAGCGCACAGTCAACATTCGAGAGATTTGCTGGGCACTCAATTCGGTCAAGGTAGTACTTGTCAATGTTTAGATTCTATTGGAACCTATTTTGACCTTGTTCATAAAAGATTCGTGGCGTGGAACTTGGTCCGATTGTGAATCGAGACTTGAGTCGACGAATTCGATCGGTCAACGGCATCTCGTCTCACAAGACAGTGGTGCGCGCCGACATTAGACACGCGGTGAAGCTCATCATGAAACTCGATGCGCAGAAAAAGCTCTGGGTCGAAAATGAAAAAGAAAATGGAACTGCTGAGGCACCTAACAACGGATCTCTGGGTGTTATTTCTCCAAACCCACTTCTGAAAAACATTACCGACTACTTGATCGAGGAAGCTCCCGCTGAAGAGGAAGAGCTTTTGGGAACCAACATTGACGAGCCATCGGCGACGGGTGAAGGTGGAGAAACTAATGGCAATGGCGTCGCTGCTAGTGGCACTCTCATGGAGCGCGATGATGAATTGATCAAGGTGCTTGACCGATTTCTGTTCTACTTGCGTATCGTGCACTCGGTGGACTACTACAACCACTCGGAGTATCCCTCTGAAGATGAGATGCCCAATCGTATAGGCCTGGTGCACGCTCGTGGTCTCATCTCCTCGGCTCGTGTCTCTCCCAATGAGATTACCGACTATCTGAAGGAGGTGGAAACCAAGCTAGCTCCGTTACAGGAGGCTACTCCCGAGATTACCCCGGAAGAGGCGCGCAAACTTGGTATGAAGAACATCGAGGAGGCAGAGGAGGCTTTCATCAAGGAGAATACCAAGGAAGTGGGTGAGGGCAAGTGGCTCTGTCCCCTCTCCAACAAAAAATTCATGGGACCCGAATTTGTCCGCAAGCACATTCTCAACAAGCACATGGAACGCGTGGAACAAGTGCGAGCCGAGACGCACTACTTCAACAACTACATTCTTGACCCGAAAAGACCGCAGCTTCCCGAGCATCCTGCTAATCGACCTGTGGATCGAAGTGCCGAACGTCACGATCGAGCCCATGGAGGCCCCGGAGGCTCGGGTGGCGGTGGCTATGGCTACAACAACCAACGATCTGGCGGGCACCATCCCCTTCCACCCAGATATGGCCCTTCAGCTGGTCCCTACCATGACTCTTACAGGCCTGGAATCAAACGAAGGTAGGTTTTTTTATTATCTCCATTTCTTAAATCTACTACACAATGATGAAACAGAATTTAATTTGTTACTTTTAGAACTGAAAGAGTTGACTTTATTTTAGTTTTTTTAACATAATAATTAGGTATAATTTTATAAAAAATTATTTTTGTTAAGTTTGGATTTTTTAGAACTTGATAAGTATTTCTCACAAATTGCCGATATCAAAAATTGGTTAGTATTTTTAAAAATAAATTTATCACTTGAGGGTTCTCTAATAATTTGAGTTTCTAGCGTTTCAGAAGATTCTTAAAGATTCATTAAAATTATTAGTGGAAAATTTAATCCATTCTTTGATTGTCTTATTGAGAACCCCAATAGATTATCCTTCTATTGTATATTGTGTAGTTTGTAGTTTTGTGCGGTACATTGTAGCAAGTGATAGCCATACCAAAAAAATGATTTGTTTTGTTGTTGACTTCAACAGAGCCGACGACCGTCAACCATTGACAACAACTCGCGATGCAGTTGACTATGATGACGTTGCATTCGAAGACTTGATTTAACTCACACAATTCGCATATTCGCTATCACCTCAAACTATATATATTGATATTGATATAATTTATATAAATATAATATAATATAATAATTTTCAATAAGTTGAAATAAAACCATTTGAAATTGTAGTGTTTTTCTGATTTTTCTATTAGTAGTTTTACGATTCGAATCTACTGTTTGCTTTCATACTCACGCAAAGTCAGCGTGCGTTGTTGTCGAAGCAAAGTGGAAGGCAGAAACAGTTATAAGTTTGGCAAACCTAAGCAAGCACAAAGGCTTTTATATATATTCAATATTGAGATTGTTACACGTTGAATCGCGTCAGTATGAGGGTATACTGTATATGGAGGACTTGTTGGATTTAACTCATTTAGAACTTATATCTCATCTGTATTTTTGCAGATATCACGATCTTGATGCACCAGTGGAAGACTAGTTTGACAAAGACACTGACTATCGGCGTAAAATTGCCTTGTTGCTTGTTCATCTATCCACCTTGGCCCACCTCAAGCCACTATATAACATCAATATTGTATTGTAACATCTATTCTCTGTTTTATTATAACTATTATAGATATTTTTGTTTTGTCTGAACACCCCACACACCTTCATCCTCAATTTGGAATATGTTCTAACATTAGCTATATTTTTTTGTTTTTTATATTTTATTAATATTAAACTTTTTTGGAATACATATATGAATTATATATTAAACTTAACTGAATTGAATTGCTTTCGTGTTTTCGAAGATGCTGGAAACTGGATTTTATCTAATCAATGGAAAAAACAATTAACATACCCTGATGCTACTCTTGGCAAAAGTCTATTGGTAAAATGTGTGCAGTACAAATTGGATCGGTTTAAATAGGCATCGCAGGAAAAATTAACCATAAAAGAACATTTCTAGAAAAATGTTATTACTTTGATAATGCTTCTTAGCAAAGAAATTTCCCGGAAATCTATGTAAATACATCCGGTAGGCTTTTCCTGTGATACCTAGTTTAAAGTTATGATATGAAATTATCTGATAAGTAAAAAGTAAATAAGTAAAACTAGTATTAAAATGAATCAAAGTTTTTTTACATTGAGTGGCGAGTCTGATGATTTGAACAATTCTAAGGTATTCTAAGATATTCTTCTTTAGAGTGTGGGAAGATTACAAGTTGAAAGTCAAAGAAAACCAAAAATAGTGGCAATAGGAAGAATGAGTGTGAGGAGTGTGTGGTGCGCAATGATACCACTGGCTTGATTGTTGATCTGGTTTTGTCTCTGGAACATCAGTCGGTAGTGGTCAGTTTCATCGCCTAGCATCTGGTCGTAGATAGCATAGCCTTTGAGCTCCCACTCGAAAGGCAACGGAAGGTGTCGTGCTCGTTGTTTGGCTCCTGCTTCCAGCTCAGACCACACCTCGGTAAAGTCGGTGGCCAATTGCCATGCGTTCTTCGAGAAATGCTGCATCTCTCGTACCAGTGTAGTAGCATTCTGGTCGTACATGTTTTTGAAGCGGTGAGCTTGAAATGTGCTAAGCCGGCTATAGATTTGATCACCCCACTGGTCCATTCGTTGTTGTGCTATGTACACCGGGTAGAGGTTTTCACGCAGTATTTTTCTCACTTCATTTTTGTCATCTTCCAGACAGTTGAGTTGTTTCGATCGACTTGGCGGACGTAGACTTTGGTTCACTGCCCTCGCTTTGGACAGAACTTTCAGCCATACGACCCGCTGTAGTAGTTGACGCCATTCGAGATGTGCCAGTTCAGAATTGATTTGCCGCTCAAATCCATCTAATTGGGAGCGATAGTTGTGCCAGTTGGCAGTTAAGACACTCGCAGATAGCTTCTCCTTGCACAGTGCTTCCCACTCTAACACCGCATTCTTCTTGATATTGCTGATATGATGCTTTATTAATTCTTGCTTTTCCTTGGGTATGAGAGCACTCTCATTCACTGAAAAGAACTTTGCTCAACATACGATTAGAATAGGAGAATCTGAAATAGCTTACCTGACACCAAAATTGCCAGTAAAGAGATGAATTTAAAGTACATTTTGTTGATTTGCATCTGTACAGTGCGCCTCGGCATTTGAGCACTTTGAGCAATATTTTCCCATCAAATCTCGAGTGGTGCTATTTCTCAACAAGAATATCTCCATCATGTGGACTAGATTATTAGATGATATATCCACTTAACTATTGGATATTTGACAAAGCAATCATATATTTAACAGATAGATTGCCAATGGCAGCACTCTACAACCAGGTTTTGATACTGTAATTCAATTGCGTTATACTATTGTATCTCGCTTTCTTAGAACTTTATCTAATTTTTTCATATATATTTGGTTTGATGACTCTTGAGGTGCATCAAATTAGGCTTCATTAAGTAAAGTGCGTTATACTGTCACACACCTAACGAGTGGTTGATAGTCAAAAAAGAGATAATGCAGCGGTTTTTTGCAACAAAAAAAAGTGACATAAAAAACTTTAGTCACGATTATGTCTGATACACACATTGACGTCACAGGCATGGCACCAGGTGACAGCACTAGTTCTGGCCATTATTTTACATTTTTCGAAATAATCTTAGAGTAACATTAAAAGCAAATCTACTTAGAGAATTGATAATTTAATTTTTGTGAATGAAAATGTTGTTTGCAAGCAGTGTTAAATATGATATCATACAGTGTTGACACGATGTTTTCATCGCTTACCATGGGTACTATTTCTTCTTCTACTTAACTTTATTTACTTTTCCGTGGTATGCAAACACCAACTAATTCTATATTCTGTATGCATTTTTCTCCGAACGACAGAGTTCATTTTTCAAGTCAAACACAAATAATTTAAAATCCTGACAAAGTAGAGTGTTTGCTTTTAATGCTAAAGTGGTTAATTAAAATATATGTTAAAAGTAACTCTGAGTGAGAGAGAGAGAGAGAGCAAAACGAGAAACGCGTAAATGTGATTGTGTGTGTAACTATGCCAGAATTTGAAGAAACACCATTCCAAACCAGAACCAGAATTTTCCTTTTTGTTGTTATTGTTGTTGAAGCGTATCTAATCACTGTTCATGTCATAAAGTGTAGTTGTTGCTAGCTATCATAAAGAAGAGAGTCGAGCAATGACTGCTCCTGGTGGAGTTGGTGTCCTGCCTATGTCAAGTGCCAATGGAAGGTCCATAGCCGTGCGATAAGGGATGCGGCAGTGAGGCGCCATCGGGCAAATGACGAAATTCTGACCATCTACAGCGTTTTACAACACTTCTCGTTGATGTTGACTGATGATCAGTGGTGATCTACTTGACAGTGGTTCTGTCGGTGTTATGCCTCGTGTTGGTTATCGTTACCGAGTGGCATCGATGTAACAAACAACAAAAAAACTCGCTCACGTCATCGTGCCAAAGTAATAAAATACCAAACTTGGACACATCTACCCGACAGACAGTGCTTCGTTCTGGCGCAGACAACAGGTGCCACATTTACGATGAGCAGAGTCGGTGTTAATCCTTGGCAAGCCACCACTACCAGCAAGACCAATCTACCTAACTTGTGCTTTACATTATCGACCTATCGATCACCACTGGTGACTCTTCCCTTCACCCACTCTGAGTATCTCACCACCAACGCACACACACACGTGATATTTACTTATTGGTGCAACCAAACACACCTCGACGCTTCCCAAATAAAGGTAAGATAAGATAGAAGTTCCTAGCTTTTCCTTCCTCTCTCTCTCTCTATTTCATTTTTCCATTCGATTGTTTTTTACCACAAGGTCGCGTTGATTATATGAACAACAACAGCAAAAAACTAGATGATCTAAACTCACATTTTGAGTTTAATTAACTATAATCATTATCTAGCAGTATGCCTCATTTACATTTTTAATAGGTAGTCTCTAGGATGATATAGAAAGATCAAATGTACAGTTTTATATTCTTTTTGATTTGGCTGATGAGCGAGAAGCTATGGCAATATACAGTGGAATACAGTACCAATCCATCGATACATAAAGTGCTTGAATATAATCAACAGCTAGTTATAGTAGACCGAGTGACCACTTGTGCTGATTTTCTCTCCCTATTCTTAGTGTAAGTGGTTGTCTTTAGCAGTTGAGCGCCAAAAGATCTCCAGCCAAAGGGTTTCTTTCGAGGTCATTTGTCATCTTCACTGACACTGGCGTCTGGCACTTTCCCTCTGCCACCGTCCTCGGCTCGACCGGATCCATGGCGCTCCCTTTCATACCTAATTACATTTTGTTCACACTAGTACAACCCTTTCTCTTTCTCTCTCCCACTAGCTAGTGCACCAAGTACAATCCAACCAAGTTGTCTTAAACTGGTCATACTAGTTTTCTGGTTGGTATCCTTGGGCACTACAACTCGGCCGAATCGGGCGCGAAGGGGGTAACGTTTACCCCCTTAGTGGTAGAGGGGGTAGTGTGTACAAAGCTCGAGATGGTCACATGACCAGACGAGATACCACGCTGTCCGCGCCACTGGTGATGATGGCCGACTGAGGAGGTGCCACTGGCCGGGGCTACACATTCTAGTGCTGCTATTTCGAGTGGCGCTTCGTGTGCCGCGATGTGAGAGGTGCCTCTCTTGGAGCTCCCTCTCTTTTTCCCTTTTTCTTTCCCTCTCTCTCTGTCTCTACTCTATCCTCGCGCCACTCTCGCTATCGTCGAGCACAATCGTCGGCAGCGAATCCACGTCTACCTCGCGCTAGCTGGTGTCACTAGAGTGGATTGTATCACCAAGACGACCACCACAATCGTGCCACTACCACCCCAAGCACGGTGCTCTCTCTTGGTCTCCAATTCAATCTCTTGGGTTTACATTTCTCCCAACAGTCTACTCGAGTCTCTTCACACAAAGCGCGTGATTACTGTCCCCAAGGCTTCACGTTGTTTACGCGCTCGGGTCAAATCACCACGCACTTTGTACCATTTTTTCTTCTTTCATTCACGTGTGGCTTGACAGGCATTCGGGTTGGTTTGCCATCAAGACTTGTGTCTTATAATCTTGCTTTGGCTAAATTCTCCACCGAATTGCTCGAGTTTCCTTGACACATAGAGCCGATGGTGGTGTGGCATTAGCTCGGCTAGTGTGGCATGTTGAAGCCAGTGTCGAAGTAGTGCGCGTTGTCTGTACTCGCACCACGCTGTCTGTTCCCACCGATCCTAATATATCCCGCAGTAAACATCGAGCGCGCGTGCGAGCGACAGTGAGCAAACCAGTCGGTATCAACGCCACCGCGTTACCATCATCGCACCGTGCTTCAGTCTTCACCCTACACTTGCCCGAAGCACACCACCCTTGGACACACTCTCCCTCTCTGGCGCGTACACGTTTTGATTCGTTCGTTCTCGCTCCACGTTTCGCACTTTTATCCTAACGCTTTCTAATTTCTGTCAATGTTAATAAGACAATCTCCACTTCCTCACTATTTTTGATCTACTTTTTCCTCATCAGTAGTGTTTAATTTGATTTAGAAGTCTGTGCTGTATGGTTTGTGTGGATTGACTCAAAGTCACGGTCTCAATGAAGTTATCTGGCATGATGAGTGGTCCCAATCTGACAGCAACAACAGTTCTGGGGGTATCACGGCCCTCGGCAAGTCCGGTGGAGCCAGTACTGGCCTCGTCGCCACCAAGTAAACTACGCCACTGCTCCTCTACCTCGACCCGCTCTTCCAACTCCACCTCGTCCAGTTTCGATGACTTTGACCAGAACCGCTTGCTGCCAAATGACGTGATTCTCGATCACAACCAAGCGATTGCCATCGAAGTCCCAGCAAACACATTGAAGATTGACTTGCCGCCTTTCAAGCCTGCCTCCGAGGTGCACCCCGAGCCAGGTGACATCATCGAGTTTGACCGCATTCTCTCTTCCGACTGGGCTATCTATGTTGGCGACGGGGATGTGGCTCAGTTTATCGTGTCCGAGGCTCAAGAAACTGAAGAGACTGCCATCGTACAGCGGACATCTCTGATCGCGGCAGCAGGCGAGAACTACTGTCGGGTGAACAACAAAGTGCATCGGGCCCGCGAGCGCAATATGCTGCCTTTTCACAACGAGATTGTCGCTCGCAAAGCGCTCTCCAAGGTGAGTTCACTTAGTAGTAACTCGATCACCTCTTGAGTCAGAACTCCTGACCGCATTACATAAAATAAACCACCATTGGGGAAGAGTACGCAGTGAGACTAGCTGAGGCAAGGTCAGAGCCACCTAGTGTTTCAAGGTTTGCTAGAGCGCAGTGGAAAGTGTGCCACGATCGCTGTGCGCACGTTCCAACCCCGCGCTCTGGCCTGGCCTGGCCACTTCGACTCGCTAGGCATGGTCAGATAGCGACACATCGCGTGCGCATCTTTTTTCTCTCTCCTACTCTCTTCTCAATCAAAACCTCACCTAGAAAAATCTGCTAGCACGAAAGGAAAATTCCGAAGTACTTTGCATTTTGTGGGTTTGTGAGTAACTAATTCTGTTTACGGTAAATTTTCTTCCTATCTTGCAACAAAAGCACTGGTAAACACGCAATGTAATTTATTTATTTATTTAAAGAGCATATTTAATCTCATTTCTAACCCTCTTCCGATATTCCAATTAATTTATTCTTTTATAAAATTGCTTCTCGGCGTTGCTGTAATGTGTTGAGTTAGGCATAATTAAGCGCATATTTTTGAACACACAATTTCGAGTTAGCGTTCTGTACGAGGCATGATAGTTGTCACAAGTGACAACAATTGTGCTTGGAATTTAGTAGGCAGAGTGGTGCAAACGGAAAAGCAAAAACAAAAACAAGTAGGGGATTAGCATCGCACAATCAACGAACCGCATCACAATAGGGTTGGGAGAAGAAGCGAGCTCTAATGTGGGAGATTCAGTTTCGCTCCTGTACAAGCTGTGATCGAATGTTGTGCACCACCGATTCTACCGATGCTTGCCTCTGGAGGCATCTAATTCAGTGAATTTAGTGTAAACAATAGTATTGTTAACTCGGTAATGCCAGCAAGTGTTGGCTTGATGGCATAGTACAGAAGCGTGTAAGAATTGTTTCCAGCCATTCCACTGTCAGCGCTGAATCAAGACATTACGAAATCAACATATGCGCTTCTTTGCTCTAGTAATCACGAGCAGAGTTCCTTATTGGCTGGCAGCAGAAACAAGAAAAAAAGTACATAACGAGAGACAGATGATGCGCACACCTTTAAGACGCGTGCACACGCGATCATCTTGGTGGTTGTCAAGCTTGCCAAGGTTGCCTAGGCAGAGCAAACTTTACCTAGCGCCTTTGTTGCTGGGCAAACGCGTTTTTCCACTTTTTCATTGCTCACACTCAAGTTGTTATTGAGTTTCTCCGGTTGAATTCAGCTACTTTTGGCATCACTGGTTTAGTCAATCACCAGAGCACTCTCGCTGATTGGACATGAGCCAACAGGTTTGCATCGAGTGAAAAGTCATCAATTTGCGTTGACTTTTTGCTTCTATTCTTTTTACAAATCGAACTTTTCGCATAAAGTCTGACTTTGCGTAAGCTATTTGTGTTACTTTGATGTTTGTTATTTGTTGCCACACACGGAAGTTTATGCTTGGGCTAAGCTTTAGTACAAATTGCAAGATGTGTTCTTAGATTGTTTCTAGTCCAACAAAGTGCATAGTCTTGAGTTTATCGTTCTTGTATAATTTTTAAACTTGAAGATTGGATTCAAGCCAGATACCGGAGAATGACTTGAGAAAGGGTTGAAAGCTCTTGTGTTGGCTTATTCTATATTTATCAATCCACTCTGAGTGTCAAACATCTAATGAATTTCAATCAGCTTTGTCGTGATTTGTTTTTGTGTTTTGTCTATTTCTAATTACTTTCTGTTCACATACCTTTTCATTATTATAATTATTACAATTTGAAATTGGCTCAAACCAGTTTTGTGTCTCAACAATTCCAGTGTTATCACTCTGATGTCCTGCTCTATTTAGCTTTCTGTCAATGTTGTGTTTGACACACATGTGACTCGATTGCTTGATAGCGTTGGAAGCCAATCACATAGGCAAAGTGGTGATAGACATTCCAGATGAACTTGAAAACTTTCACTTTCAATTGCACTATTTTTATCCCTTTGCCCGCATGTATGTTCTCGATGACGACAATTCACCACTGAGTTTCGGCAGTCAGCACCAGATGATTAGTCACATTTGCACAGAGCTCAGGTCGTATACATCACATGTAGAGTTGGTGATTTACGTGGAATCCTGCAGTCAAAGCACGCAAATGGAAGTAGCTTCAACACTTTAGCGTGGTTGTCACCACAGTGGTGCTATAGTTAGTGCGTCACGTGTTGGTTGGTGTTGTGACGATCAATCACGATCGTTGCAGTTTCCGAGCCATCACATCTACCAAGAAACACATCGAGCCCATCACTGGTTCTACAGCTGGTCGGTGGCAAATCAAAACAAATATCGACTACCACTAATCCGATCATTCCATAGTGTCATATGCTTTCGATCTATACAGAGGTAGCTCGTGATTGCGATCGTTCACCTAACGCTGGCTTGTGTTGAGTCAATCAATTGATGCGTTGCGTCATTATTTCCGTTTTTATTTTATTTTTTAAAATAATATTATTTAAATTGGTAATAGTACTCAAGGACGGGAGCTTTCAATGCTAACTAGTTTGCCGGCAGAACCAATAAGAATTTCCCATAGTAACCGTGTTGTCTATGTTTTTTTAAAGTGGGTAGTTAAGTTAAGTGACTACTATTGAAATCATGATTATTATCTTAATGGCCCACGGAGGAGGCACTAGAGCAGTGAGGTCGATCATGATCACTGCAGTATCACGAATGTTAACTGGCATGTGACTCGGTGAAGAGGTGGGTGGACGGTCGAACAGTCTGGTCTGGTCATGTGACTTGTGCTTGTCGATCACTAGTGGGGGAAGAGAAGAAAGGGGGGAGGTCCATGCAGATTGCTTCGTGCCCATGTGCAGTGTGTCTTTTGTGCCTGTGAGCCGGTGTTGTCTTGTTTGCCATCAAAGGACAACATTTGGGTGTCACAACACAACACCTAGTGTTCTCTCGGTTTCTCTGCCTAAATGGCAACAACACGTCGGGGACACGTCATTCACACACACACATACACCTACTCAAACACTGAGTCAGAGTCCTGCAGTACTTTTAACTCATTTTGTCATAGGAATATGCATATATTGAATTTGTTAATGAATATTTTTCAAAACTTTAAAATGACTTTTATTCTGATATTTACTCGGATGGCATTAAAGTTTTCAATTAAACTGTAAGCTTTAAAGAAACAGTGTTTAACTTGTTTTATGGAAATAAACATTTGAAGTTTTCTCGATGTTATTAATTCAACCTCACTTCTGTTTAATATTAGTGAATTTGAAATAAACCACTGATATTAATGTATGTGTTTTTGGTTTGAAAAAAAGTCCAGAGTGAGATGAATTAGATGACTGCAATCGATCATACGGAACAGATGGTATGGTTCATTGCTGAGAAGGAATAGTATTTGAGAGAAGTGACAAGCACAGCACTTTGTTTGACTGTCTATCTAATTACAAACAAATTGCAAGTCCCACTTTCACTGTATTTTAATCAAATTTCTTATCGTTTGTGTGGTAAGGCAATACTTTATTTATTATAATGATGAAAAACAACCGCCTCTGGAAGGAATCAAGCTTTCGGTGCATATTTTATCCTAAATAAAAGTTCAGCAGACAGTAGTCTCTGTCGGGTGCAGCATTCTATGCGCTCTTTTTTTATTCTTGCTCTTACTTGCTTGTTGAATAATAGATTAGGATTAGTCTATTGGTGAATCGATTGGTTCTTTGCCTTGTTGCTAACCGAAATGTGTTGTCTCTATTTGACAGGTGGGTTCCACTGTGCCCTACAACGTGCTGCAGTGTAATTCGGAGCACTACGTCACCGAGTGGAAGTATGGCCAGAGATGGAGTGACCAGGTAAGCTACTACACTTGTCTCTCTTTGTTTTGCACTTTGCACTGGTTAGGAACCATCAAACACACAGAGCCATCCAAATGAACCCTGATGCGACAAAAGCGCTCAAGCAGCTGAAACGCTGAGTTATTGCTAATAACGCTAATTTTTAATATAAAGTCTATGGAAATCTAGTCGCGTGATAGGTGATACGTTATTAGGGACTATTAAACGATTTTGTGACACCAGGGAACATCTAGTTGGAAGTTCTTCGCTTTTGACAGAATCAGATCATATCTTGTGTCATTAGTTGCAATTCCATTAGAAGAGCTGAGTCGATAACATGTGATATGACGGTTGGGAGAGCGTAAACAACTCAGCACGATGTACTTTGTCGACTCGCTTCACTGTCAAACGTCTCGACCCATTACGAGTGACGAGGTTTACCTTGAGACGCGGATGACAAACACTTGTCTCGCTCTCTCCCTCTTTCTTGCTTGTTACTGTTTACTTTGCCTGTTCGGCGATGCTCTTTTCTTCTAGAGAGAATATTCGTTTGGTTCGGGTGGCTGCCAATGCTTGATGATCGATGGTGCCTTTGCTTGCCAGCGAGCTTCACTGCGAGTCACTCGCTTGATCGAGCCGATTGACTGGCTTTCCTGCAAAGCCCCCTCTGACATTAGCTGACATTGACAGTGATCATACCACTGTAGGTCAGTCGAGCTTGTCTTGTGGCGCCACTAAATATAGCACCCGCTCCGGATTCACCCAGATCCGATAGTACCCGAGGCGATACTTTTCTCTAACTTTGCTTTACTTCATTTTTTAAGCCCATAAAATGTATAAAATATTTGACACTAAACTAAAGTGTCTCTTAGAACAGCTTTATCACAATAAGAGTAAAAATGCGAACATTTTTGAACATCTGCTAAAGTATACTGTTATAGTTGTAAAATTTTGTTACACTTATATCTACTTTTCTGGTTTAATTTTTTTACCTTTTTACGAGAATAAAATACAGGAAGCACTCAATAATGGGCTTAGGAAAGAATTATTACCATTGTAGTTTGCCATAGGACAGTCGCACGCTTTACTATCACATTTCAAAAGGCTAATTTGCACTTTTTGGTTGTTTTGAGTGTCCAATGATTTATGTTGTGGCGAAAAATTGAAAATCACACTTTTTATAGTAGTGAATTAGGTGAAACTTTATTTTGCAAATTAAAAATACACGAGAACATTTGCATACTAATTAGTGTGGTTGACAAAATCATAATATTGAGACAAGGTAACTTAGACCATTCCCCGTCTTTCTGGCTGCAAAAAAAAGAAATAAACGCTGAGAAAACCAGTTTGTCATTGTCTTTATCGCTGTTTCTATCTAAATATATTTTCATCATACGTTTAGATAGATAAAGTCATATAAACAGTGACAAATTAGTTTTAGCTTCTACTTCTGCTAGTTATAAAAAAGATAATCTTAAGTAATGCCTTCTGGTAGCAACCGGTGCTTTCTAGATGATTCAAAGCACTTGTCAATATAGCAGGTGAATATTGTCTTTACACTATTTCACTGTTACACTATTTTTTTAGTTCGGCATTTATTTTAGCGATTTTGACATTACTCTTTTTATATTGAATAAATAATATAAACAAGATTCGGGGTTAAAATTGTGTAGATTGTTGGTATTGTATTTTTTGACTGAAAAATATTACAGGCTGCCCTTAAACTCAGGAAAAGTCAGTGTTCTTTGTCGTTAAGGCACAGAGAAAGTTCTAAATTCGGAAACTCAAACAAGCACAAAAACAGGACTCCTTGCTGTTTCATTATATACAGTGACTGTTATAGACATTGTTGTTAAATCTCGTGAGTTTGAGGGTTTACTGTATACTGTCAGGCAATCTGTGAATTAAATTATTATTATTATTAGAGTTATGAATGCTCGAGTCTTATCTGGTTAGAATTGTTTGGTGTGGCCACCAGCGCTATATAACTACCACTAGATCATTTTATGGTTGCATTTGCACATTTTCTCACCATGTGTTGTTTTGGGTTTTCATGATTAGATTGGGTTGTGCAAGGTTCCAGTGATGATTGATGGTACCCGTCAGATATGCATAACACGTTCTTAGCGTGCACTAATCCAGCGATTGACTGGGTAGTCTTGAGTGACAACCAATGGAAGTAAAGTGTATCCCGATTCAATCACGCATGGAAATTTCTCACTACCAATACATTTTACCGCTCTCCACCATAGCTGGACATTTTAACGGCCTAAAAGTTATATTACCACGATCGAGTGAGAAATGTACAATAATTACCAAAAAAGAAAGTGTACATGTGATTACCAAACTTATCTAAAACCTTTTATTCTAGAAGTTGATATCATAAAAGAGCCATGCCTGAAGTTAACTACAGAGCAATGTCTCATCAAGCTAATCTGTTTCAAAGTTGAGATAACCTTTCTTGGTGTTATTGCTCTTGTGATGTAAAGGATTCAAAACTTAGCGGTGAGCGGTGTTAATTGCTTCTCTCTTTTATCAAAGGGTTAACAGCCTAACTGTTTATGAGTATTGTCTTTGACACATCACATTGTTAAACCTTCAAAAGTGGATTGGCGGCGTCGGTTTGTCTGAAGATCGGCATTTTGTCTAAGACTACGCGGCATGTGAGCAGACGATGATAGTGAGGAAAGATTATGAGTGAGTGACAGTGTCTAATCTATCGAGAGTGACTCGCACGCGCTTGGTAACATTGATATTTACATTCTTTGCTTGTTTACTCTTGATTACTCTTCCGGTACATGGCAAAGGTACAATGTCACTTGTGCCACATTTGCGCCAGCCACTAGCCAAGTGACACGCCTTAATCTATTGGCGTAGGTTGTGTAATACATATTGCCGATAGGTGTTGCCGTAACGCTATTTTTTGCATGTTAACTGTGCAGCCATAAAAAGTCACGATTTGCTGAGGTGTGACACGAATACTAGTAACGACAATGGAGTTGAGAATGGAGACTAGAGGCGATAGTACTGCTTGGTGCCCTCTTAGTGCTCACTGATAGTGGCGTATCGCAGTGAGGCGCGCTGATGCACGTCTCATGGGGTGTTACTGCTCGCCCCACTCCCTCTTTCGAAATCACCCAACCTTTGGCACTCTACCTCGCTTCCTTGTTGGCTCCATCCCACCTTGCTAGCTTTCTAAACTTACTCACATAGTGCATTTGCCTTGAAATTGAGTGGGTTTCCACATGACACGCTCTAGTTATCAGATCACAGAATATTCTGGTGCACTTGTGAAGCATTACACGAAAGAGACACTCTTGGCAGGGTGTGTTAACTTAACCGCTGATCCTTGGCTGATAGTGCTCACTCATTTTGTTGTTGTTTTTTTCTATTTCAAGGCACAGGTATCGTTGAACTCGTTCCGAGCGTTGCGACGGCAGCATACCAACTCACTCTCGGAGAGTCACACCATGTTAATGAATACGCTCAACGAGGTTCTCAACAGCCCGTCAATCTGCTCCAACTCGAGTCCGGCCTTGACCGTGACTGGGCCGTGCAGCAGTACTGCCAGTGGTGGTTCGTCGACGACTTGCACCAGTGCACCGATCAATATCCAACGGCCCCGCAATGGTCGATCGGGCTCAATCAGCTCAGCTGGTCACTCGCCACCAGGCTTGGGTGCTAGTCAACTAGCCACTCGTCTGTCTAGCTCGTTCAACACTGCTGGTGTACAGACCGAACTCTCTCTGCTATGATAACGAGGCCTAGCTCTCCTCGTCGATCGATGGCCTCACTTTCCCACCCCGGTCTCAACCGAATCTCTCAATCGAGCTATGCACCCCACTCCTACCTTACTATTCTTTTTTGTGTTTATTTTTTGTATTGTAACCTCAGTTGGCCTTTCCTGCATCTCACACCATTTCTGAGATTTTTACAGTTGGTACGTCTTGACACCAGTTTCGAGATTGAAACGCCAACTCACGCCAAACCGAACATCTATTTCTATCTTCAATTTGTTTTGACAAGCTCTCTCTTTCTCTCTCCCTCTCTCTCACTCGCAAAGTTATCTTCGATTTTCTTTGCCATAAACCGACTTTGTCTAGATCGTCTTACACACTTTGCTCTTGTAGTATCACCTCTCTCACTCTCTATCTATCTCTCTTTCTGTATTTCCCCACCCCTGTGGCTATTAGCTTAGTGGGAGAGCTAAATGATGAATTGAAAGAGCCGACGGAGCGTTTTGTAGCTTGAGCGATAGTCGCAAGATGTCAGGATCGGTGAAACCCAGTGTGATTGCCCAGTTGCTTCCGTTGGTGATCTGTACATTTTAACGTGAACACAGACAGTTTATTTTTTCTCCTTAAACTCTTATCTATTTTCTTCCTTATTGTATCTCATTAACCATGGTGAGACCTGCTTACGTTCTTTTTCCTTGTATCTATCTTTTTTAAAAATAAAAACTCTTGATTAATCTTATTAGCGGATCCAATTGAATACGTATCTAGTTTGGGAATATTCATGGGAAAATCGCCTTATGGCTCTTCTCTCATTACTACAAATTGGACCTATCGATCGATTGGCGGCAAAGTACAACTAGTGTGAGTATAACAAGAGTTCGATAATCCTTGTTAATCATGTAAATAAGATTCAGATGTCTAGACAGAATTTGGGATGTCTCATGAAAATGAACTGGATAGTAATAAAAATTCAAGGACAAAAAAACGTTAAAAACGAAATTTTCAGTTGAAATCCAAATATTAGCCTAATCTGCTTGTCGCAATCAAAAGCCGTCCGTTGTGATAAGAGGCAGACGTAATTTGATCCATCGTATATATCGATATCGTCTCCTCTCTTTTCGGTATATATGTTATATTAGGGTCGTCAATGTGTATAAGTTTTCAAGGTGTATACATGAAAGTGTCACTCGCGTCGATACTGTTCTGTACACAAGCCATATTTGGTTTGTGGTGGGTGATTGTACAGGTAGAAGTTTAAAATATGCAAAAACAGTATATGTAATCGTGGTGAGGATTTCCTTATTTGATCAGCGCGAGCTTAGAGGGTTAATTTTAATTTATCTAAGTGTGTAGGTGCAAATGTTAATAATGGTTATGACAATTGGCCAGATGACTTTAGAGTTGGTACAAGAGTCATCTTCTATTTTTAGTACAAGAATAACATTGGTCAAATCAAACCAAATTATTATGGCACATAAAAGCGTGAACGTTGCTCACATTGTAAAAAATAAAATAAAATTTTAATACCGTATGTTTACTTTTAACAAAATTTTATAAAAGATACACAAGAAAAAACTGAAGAATTACTATAGTGTACAATATTTGTATTGTTTCTAAATCGATTAAATTCAACTTTGGTTTATCAAAGCAATCCATATAAAAATCAAGTTCAATTGGTGTTCAATAGTTTTATTATAATGCACCCTGTTAGATATGAAAGTAGTTAAACCTGTAATAATGAAGAACAAACTTGGACTGTAAATATTTAAAATTATTTTGTCTGCTAACCACTTTCAATTTCAAAGAGTGCTAGAATGTACTAGAAATGTCTAACATGTTTGATTCGGCCTCACTAGATGTCGACTGAATCGCGAGTGTTTTTCGGGTGAATGTAAACAACAAAAAAAAGCCTCGGCCACATGGTTGGCTAAGTTTGGTTGCCTCTCACTGCCACTCTCATTCGTCGAATTGGTGGGTAATTGATCGCAAGCCAATCTGGTTGGCTGAAGCAGCACAAGTAAGTGGCAATCAATGGCCATTGTGGCCTCTCCTGACGTCACGCCGCATTTCTCATTATCTACTCCTCGTGCTATATTTGATTTCTACCTCTGATAAAGCTCGCCGAGTAAAGCGAGTGACGGATAACTTAATTGTTATATAACCAAACGACACAACGTGGATGAAGCACATGGCTTTGCGGGCGTGTATGTGTGTGCAAGGCGAAAGTGACAATTGACTCATCACTATGATCGTCACGTTGCATTATCTAAATTGCACTTTGTTGTCATCTGTCTCTCTTTGTGTGTACAGTTCTAGGTACAATTCTCAGCCAGACTGAGCGGCACTTGTCTCCGCGTCATCGTTTCGAGCACACACACACCTGAACATGAATTCATTGAGTGCTTTGTGAATTATTACTTGGCGAGTATATACTTAGTTTTCTTCAATTTGAACTAATTTTCAGAAAAAACAATCATTTCTGAAGGAATCTTTTGTAGCAAAAAATCAAAGATCTGAGAAAGTTTATATCGAAGAATTGTTAATTATTGTTTTCAGATCGCTTAAGTGAAAGTGTTTGAACTTTGAACAAAAACAGTTGCATTACTTGTAATGTTTTCTGTCAATTTAACTTTGAAAAGGTGAAGGCCATTTGAATTTGCAGTGTGACGCGGAAGAAAAGACATTGACAATCAGCCGCTTGAATAGCAGTGCAAGCGAACAGTGTTATTGTAACATTAGCGATTTAAATGAAGCCATGCTGTTGTTTTGCTCCACTGGATGCATCTCTAATTAGTGTTGCCATTGTTAATGCTTCGAATGGACAGAGAAGCAAGCTTGGCTTACATTCTTGGATTGGCATCAACAAAACGATTTTTCGGTCAATCTTGACTCGGGTCACGCTGCTGTGACGTCATGCCTACGACGCCTTCTCACTCTTTCGGTTATATAGAATCGGGTGCTTTGAGTGTTAGCTACTATTGCTGTCTCAAGGCTCAACTTCTTCCTCGCACACTCTCACTCTTTGATTTGGTAAGCAGTTGAGTGAAGCGCGTGGTTTGGTTGTGGTGTGGGAGTGGGGGAAAGAGAATCACTCTGGTAACTGCTACTGGCAGGCATGTCTGTGTTTGCCCCATTCTGGTTCGGCCAACGTCTACACTAGCTGCTGCCAAGCGCATTTCGTCAGCCCGTACGGTCTGGTGGCACGCAATCTCCACTGTGGATACAGTTGCCAGTGCGAATCTCTTGGCCTCGGCAGTGCCCGGTGCGCGCGTGGTGCTTGCATATAAAAGCTCTCACCACTGGCACTACCCTCTGCACTGTCGGCCTGTTCGACACATCTTACGTGCTTTCCGCTTGAAACTCACTACTAGCTGGTGGACCCTCTAGAGCGCTTACCGTACGCTCTGTTGGTGTCACAGTGGTATAGACACATCTTCGCACCCTCTGACTCACTGGATGATCACCCACTTTATTGATTTTATGAATGGCAATCTTTCCATTACTCAGCTATCTATAACTGTGTTGCTATTGTTACTCTCCAATTGGCATTCACACTTCAGCGAGAGGAGTGCGCACCGTCACTGATCGAACCTCTGGATTGCCTTTACCTTGGCTTTGAAGGTACTGATACTTTGGTGCCGAGCTATTGGCGCGAGCTCGCCGATGACGTGCATGGCGCGTGAGGTATAAAAAGCTCTTTCTCTCATTCTCTCTGTGAAATCTCGATGCCGCCTCGTTGTGATTATCGTTGAGAGCACGCTCTCACTGAGTGTCCGTGTACGAAGACCTCTGACGGCATTCAAGTGCAGTGTACCTAGTGTTCGACGTGAACTTGACAAGTTGAAGATCTCCTGATGCTACCGGTGAGCCGTCGCATCTATTTGCAGAAGCGATCGCGTAAGGAGTGCTAGCGCGTTGGGCGTCGTCGTTGGCTTGAGGAAACAATCTGATAGGCAAACAGAGTAGCCAAGTGCCAAGTGACGAGACAGTGGCCAGACCGAGCGCGTGTCGCTCTCAGTCACCGCTTTTCTCCAAATCCTTCACATGTATCTCATTGGGTGATATATAGTCTGGTGAACAACAATAGTGTCATTACCTCAAAGCAATCCTCAAAATTTTTCTCCCTATTTACAACTCTAGGGGTAAAGAAGTTCATTCTGTCTCATTTGTCGAGTCAAGGGTATCATGCATTAAACATTTACTATACATTAATGAAATACCATATTTATCGTAAAGAGGGGAATTATTTTTAGACATCTAGGCACAGGAAAATTTGGAGTCATCTTATAATAAGGAAAATATGCAAATTATACATCTATTATACTGTAAAGTCCTCTATTTTTGGAATGCGATATTTACCTGAAAATAAAACGGATTTTTTTTACAATCTAACCTTGAGGAAAAAGAAGAATTTCTTATAACAGATTAAATGTGGTATTTATTCATTTATTATATATTTTTGTAATATCATACCAATTGGAATATTAGATAAAGATTTTTTGTGAATCCAAGCTTAGATAAATTTAGGAGCTTGCCTTTAATTCGAGTCATCTTTTCTCCATTGGGTAAACGCAGTAATTAAATGTTTGAAACACAAACCTGGAATAAAAACAGCAATTTTCCACAGAAAAATAAAACTTTACTGTACAACGTACGTTTCAGCTCACTTTAACTTACGTTGTACATTTAAGTTTTATTTTTCTGTGGAAAATTGCTGTTTTTATTCTCAGTGTGAATCTCTTCCAACACAATTTGGTGAAAATTATTCTAAACACATATTTGAATATGCAGATTTAACCGCAGAATAAAAAAAAAGATTTTTTTTCCTCGGGATATAACCTCAGAAAAATTTAGATTCATCGTGTACCTGAGTCGTTTTAGTATGGGTAAATATTGTAGCGAATCATTTACTGTAATTTTTCGTTGTGCACTAATTACACTTAATAAAATTGGTACTTTTTTTGTGGATCAAATTCACTGATGAGGCCCTCACTTGGTTGAATTCCGTAACGTCAGTTAATGAAACCTGAAATTTTAGTTCACCCTGGTTGTGTTTCCACAGAATAAATTTTACGTGAATGGTTTTGACGGATTACCGTCATCGCCTGGGAAAAAAACATTTGGAAGGGCAATCTTGTGGAGGTGATGACAGGACAAGAGGCCATGGGCAGGGCACCGTTAAATCCTTAAAATTCTGAATTTATAATTACTTGTTATTTTTTCTGATTTTAGCCTCTGAAAACTGGTGGTTTGTATTGGATCTGAGTCATCTATTTATCAGGTATATGGGACAATCAAATTTCTCCTGTACATTTTTGTAATTACAAATTTTCCTGAAAATAAGACGAAGAAGATATTCACAATCGAGACAAAAAAAATGGTCTACTGTGTCATAATCATGTAAATACTCTAAGCGATTACCTTACATATTTTCAATAGTGTATTTACTCTATGAAAAGATGATGTTTTTTTATAAATTCTGTGTAAGGTTAAGTGGTTTTTCTAATAGTCTCACTATCACGTAAATACAGTAATTAAACAGGTTCTATACATTGCTGTAACACCATTTTTACTCTTTTAAGAGATGAGGATTTTCATTCCTGAAGTCTCAGAAATAGGTGGTGTCATATTATGATCGAGTATAATCTTACAATAAGGTAAATAGAGTGATTACAGTTGTTCTGCATATTATTGTAATATCATATTTATCCAAAGGCAGGATGAGGATATTTCTAACAAATTTATCCTCACAAAAAAAAGAGAGTAATCTTGTCATCATGTAAATATGATAAATAATGATTAATTAAAACTTTTTGATAAAATATTTACCCTACCATAAATAAGAACATTTTTAAAACGTCTCAGAAAGAAATTGGGTGGTATTATATTCAAGTTGCCTCACAATGGTGTAAATACAGTAATTAAATGTGTTCTATGGAATTATTATAATACCATATTTACCCTATAACAAGATGAGGATTTTTTAAAAAATGTAAAGTCAGAAAAATGTTGGGTCATATTATATTCAAGTGATCTTACAATAAGGGAAATACAGTCATTAAATATGCACTATACATATGTAGTTTACAAACACATTTAATGTAAATAAAAATAAGGATCCTTTCAAAATTAAGAGGTTATTTTATAATCAGGTATATGTGATAATGTTGCATTTATTATGCATTTAGAAAGGCTGTTTTTAAATGAAATAAAGGTGGGGTCAACTAATAACTATTTAATAATTGTAGCGTAACATTTTTGTGATACAGTAGAAGTTCGCTATAGCGAGTATGGCTTATAACAAGAGAATTGCTTAGCGAGTAATTGTTTTGCTTTGGTTGGTCCACTTTTAAAACATAGGGAGTTCTGCCAGTTATTATGAGTGTTCACGTCTGCGCTGTCGCTATAGTGAGTATATTTTGCTGTGGTTAGTGTTCGGGTTGTAAACATCGCAGGATTAGAACACTCATTAGACTGTCACAACTGTAGCAATTCTACATTGTAAGGAAGGCTTTATGAGAGACAATGTGATGATTTTAAGAGAGAAAACTTTGTGGTTTGATGTCACAGACTTTCCTGCGAAGTGACCGAACAACTTATCTTGGAATCTTTGCTCCAGTCTGTCATTTCCTGGTGCTATTTTGTCCTTATAGCCGATCAATTAGAATAAAAGAACATATGGAGCTGAGAGCTAGACTTGTAGACAATGCAGGAAAAGCCCATTTGTCTGTGTTGACCTTAGCAGGACGGCCAATCTCTCGACCCTCCTCTTATTCATGGAATCGTAATTGTTAACCGCAGGCCATACCTTATCTATAATTGTTCACGACGTGTTGCCAAAGATACTACAGATTTGTATTGTACATTAGTTATGAGTGCATGACTTTTGGTGACAATGTTTTAAAATCTTTTTAATGAAACGAACTATTTTCAATGCATTTGCAGATCGACTGATACAACTACTTCATGGCTCATTTTTGCCCACTTTTGGTGCCGTTATAAATGTCAAAAGAGATGAATTTAAATGACTGTTGGCTATAACCAGCATGCGTTATAATGAGAGATTTTTCGTCATTTATCAGCTCTCGTTATAGTTGACTTCTACTGTATTTCAGTTGTATTATGATCCAGTAAATACCATCGAGTTATAATAATTGGGTGGACTGTGAGTTTCCTGGCTGAGCAGTAGAGAGAGAGAGAAAGCTGTTCCATCATTGAAACTACGTGACTTTTCCATGATGGTGCGCGATTGGTTTAAACATAAATTTTATACAATGCAAGGAACGACTGTACACTTGTTGTTGAACGTTGTGATCGCAAATTAAACATTTAAGGAGCAAAGGATTACACGTACAAATGGGGAATTTGCACATTTTTCATTCATAAAAGTACCACAGGACTTTGAAAAACCTTTTTTGAGACAACAATGTCTAACTTGAGTATATGACTGTAACGTTAGACAACCAAATAAAACAAAAAAAATAAAAAAAAAATAATAAAAATAAAAAACAACAAATTAGAAAAATTCAATTAAAAAAACGTATTTGATGGTCCTGCTATTGGATTCGGATTGTGTTATTCCCCTGAAAAGAATAATCACTCACTTGGCATGGAACTCATATGGAACTCTTGATATAGAAAAAAAAAAGTGTAAACACAACAGATAATCATCTTCACACCAAAAGTCATTTTGACCAATGATTGCGCATTGCGCGGACATCAAAACCTCTCTCCAACCTGTTATTGTTATAACTCGATGGTAAATGCAGTTTTTTTCTAGGATCACACACACACTTTTGGGCACTGATCATAAAAATCGATTCGTTCGGCTCACCTTGCTCGTCTTGCGCTTGTAGAAATCTTCTTTCTTCCGCCTCCTCGTCGTCCTCGTCCGCAAACGCACCTCCCTCTCCCAGGAACATGGAGGAAGACTCGTCGTCCGAGGTGCAGGGGTCGCCTTCGTACAGTCTGTCGTTCGAGTGGCCCTGAAATGACCAAAGACAAATGAAGAGGTCATCTTGTGGACAATCCCTCAACATAAATTATAGAGGTTCTAAACGGAGAGGTCATGGTGGCATCTTAAAGGGTGTTTATCGACCCTCCTGAGTATTGATGGATTCCTAGGAACTATACCGAAATTGCTGAGGAATTTCTCGTTAATTTATGGTAATTTGGTCGAAAAGTTACATAACGCTATTAAATGTAGTCACTTGAATGAAAATACAAGAAAGCCTTTATAATAAACAAATAAATAAATATATATATATATATCTCCCTCTTATACCCTTCCGATACCACAGCACACGAAAGAACATAACACAACATTCAACCTATGCTACATAGTCAACATTCTTGCATCCCTTCCCCCCACCGAATCAGCATTGCAATTAAAAACACTCGAACTCGCCATTATATGGACTTTGGGTGCTTATGTCAAACCGGGACTCAATGTGATGCATTAATTTACCTCCCGCCTCCCCACCCTCCTCCTCCAAACTCTCCTCCCCCCACCCTCGTTCCCAACTCTCTCCAACTCCCTACCTCCCCTTCCCTTGGACCCCCCAAACTTCCCTCTAGCCTCCCGCCCTGCTCATTCTCTCCTGAACGGA
>WURS02438219.1:0-15189 GCA_011762765.2 Rhinocypha anisoptera | reverse complement strand
GGGTTTGGGGGTAAATTTTTAAAAGTTGAGAAAAAAGGGGAAAAAAGGGGGAGAGGTGAAAAGTGATGGGGTGGGTGGGGGGGGGTCGGGGGGGGGGGGGGGGGGGGGGAGTGGTTTACCATCAATGGGTCAGGTACAGTAGTTCCATGTGCAGTTCATCAGAACCCTATCTTTAACCTGCGAATAATAGTCACCCTTCATTATAGCTGTCCTATTAGTTATTATTTTTTGTGTCATAGTTGTCTATTCCATTCAGATCTTGAACATACTTGGGATTTGAGTTTGGTATTGTAAGAAATTTGGATAAGTGCACAATTTATAGCTTAAATGTCACTTGATCTTAAGTTGTATACTAATTTTTGGAATTTTTTTATTGTTGGCTAAGTTTTTTTCTTTCATTTCCGACTTTATTTCTGTAGGTAAAGCAACACAGAAGGGGAAGCAGAAAAAGTTACAAAAGAATCGTGACCTCACCCGGAAGGGAGCAGAGAAAGAAGGAACAGATATGAGTGCCACCTCCGATGCACAGCAGAGGCAGCAGCAATCTGTGCAACCTGAGCCCACCTCTTCAGCAGCAGCATCGTCATCTCAAGGGAAGCTGGCTCCTGCCCCCACTACAAATGCAAACAGTGATGCTCCCCCAGCACCAGTTGTTAGTCAAAGGATAGAAGTGCCAGTGGCTCTACCTGCGGCCCCACCACAGCCAGCGGCTGAAAAGGTTGTGAATGAGGTGAAGTCGAGGACAACTCCTCCCCCTGGGGCGAGGCCAAGTGAAACCTCGGTGATTCCCACTGCAGAGAAGGGCTCAACTACTGTGGTTGGACCAACCCCCCCAAAAGGTGCTGTAAATAGCATGGATAGTACTGCCATGCCGACACTAGTGAATTCAACGTCTTCATCTTTGTCGTCGTCTACATCCTCTTTGAAGAGTGAAACTCAGCCTGCTAGAGCTCCGTCCACCAAACCAGGCATTGAAAGCAAGGTAGGTTTTATTTTACATTGTAAGTAATAAAGTGGGTTAGTTTCAAGCTATGAATGTTCTTCATATCTTCTTTATAATGTGTTTAGTATATTTCTTCAAATTCTATTTAAATGTAGGATATCAAGTTTTAAGGTGACATGCGTATGTTACACTTTTGAAACCAAGGCTTGTCATTCATTTTTCTTCTTAATATCCTTAAAACTCCTTAATTGATCACTTACTGACTAACATATCAAATTTATAGAGCTTTACTCTAAATGGAATTGATTTTTGTGTAACTCATTTGGAAAGTTATTAGAAACAATGGCTTTACTATATTTCTGCTCTTGTCATGGTCTCTTTGGAAGATTGGCATCCTTAAAAAGAAAAAAATCATTGTTGCCTTCAGACACTGCACAAGAAATGCTTGGGTATGTGATTGAAAAAAGACAGGCTTCAATATTTGTGTTCTCTGGAAAAACTCTCAAATGAGCGTGCTACACATGCATATTAGACACCTAAAGTACTCTTAGAGATTTGGCGTTTTTATTTATAAATAATTGTTACTAAGAAATATGTTTTTAAAAGAATATATTTTTCTGTCGTTACATAGTAGTACCCAGTAGCTACTATCCCAGCATTTATTTGTAACACATGATAGGACCAGAAATTTCAGGACAAATAAGAGTTATTTTTGGCAAGACATTTGCCCTTTAGGATTAAATTGATGAAGTGAGAAAAGTTAATTAGTTGGAAATTTTGTATAGTAACTTGTCTAGTGGATTCACTATTCTTGATTACTTATTTTGGGGAGCAGTACTTTCATCTTTTACTTAGATTTGCTGTTGTCTATTTGCTGCCTAACCACTTTAATGCTTTAATTCATAGATCTTATAGGTAATTAGAATCTGATTTGGGTATGTGGATTTGTACTTTTTTTTCGATGCAAACTTAAAGTAAATAATTCATGCATTAGATTTGACCAAGGAAACATGGTATTATGTTGTGTATTGCTTATGGAAGTTTATTTTTTCCAACATTGTATTTTTTTATCAATTTGTATACTACTATTATTTTTGTTATTATGTTCATGCTACATGAGAAATGATAGCAATTGTTTCCCATGTTTAAGCCAAGTAGAATAATCAAATACTCCTATTGAATAAATGTTGATTTGTTCCTCTCACCACTTTGATGAACTTAAGTCCTATTATTCACCTTCAAAGTAAGACCACATAAAGGACAGTTCTCATGATAAATTTGTGTACAGAGAAGCTTGTACAAAATCCTGTTCTTTATCACCTTATTGTCTATTATAACTAATTTGAGTTAGCGATGCAAGGTTGGTAGGGACCAGGTAAGGAGAATATAGAGAGTGGCTATTACAGTTGGCACAAAGGTTGGTTCATAAGTTGTTATTTTCTGAGCACGTAGTCATACCTTAGAACATATCTCTGGCATTCTTCTCCCCTGCTGTTGTTATCAGAGGCAAGTCTCTACTTAAACACGAGGTTGAAATTCATGGAGTAGAGTACTGCAGGTGTCAATCTCAGTATGGCCTTCCCATGTACTGATCATCATGACGAATGGCCATAAATCGTTAGGAAGATTATTTCAGTGTAGCCTGTACCTAAAGACCATATTTGCCCTAATCTAAAATGAGCCCATTCTTAAGATGATACACTTCCTTTGGAACTCCACTAATTTCAACTAATATGCAATAGATATTAAAATGGAATAGAATATAAGCAGATCGATATTAAAAATTTAATACTTGAGAATTCAGTTTATATTATCCAACCCAAGTGCAGTGGAGGGTTTTTCTTGCATTAGTAAGGCAAACCCCATTTCTTCCAAAGTTTTTAAGGGAAAAAAACACGGCTTTATGAAAATAGAGTTGTGTTAAACAGTTGAGATCTAGCAGCAAAACAGGAAAAATCAATTTGTTGGATTGAAACTAGCAGTAACTTTTTTCGTCTATCTAGCTTTGGTAACTCAGTGAGTAGAGCATTGGACTACCAAGGACTTAGGTTCTGGTCACACTGATGCTGCCAGGCATCTCCAATGAAATCTAAATAGCTTTCTAGATAGCAAATCTTCCTGGGAGACCTGTTATCTGGTATGGGAACTGGCACCACTTCTCTTAAGGGTTGTGTATATAATATTGGGCATAATTCTTAGCAGAAACTATGGGCTTAATTCGCTTACAAGATTAAAAACTTTGCAGTTCCATAGTAAATAGTTTATTTGAATAAACTATATACTATGAAACTGCTACGTTATTTATTTTATCCTCAAAACGATAGCATTGCAAAAATTCATAGCCTCTATCTTCTATCACATAGACATGACCTCTATTCTCATCTCTCTTAAACAAGGATTGTAAACTGCATTACCTTTGTTATCTGTGTAAATTTAATGAAGGTGCAATCAAGTCAGTGAACCATTTAAGGTTACTAGGAAGTAGATGTTATCCAGGGTTATGAATGTCTGCAACAGTGTGTGTATTTATAACCTTAGTGTAATTTAAACAAAGGGAAAGTTTTGAAGGTGTTCAATAGTTTCCTAATGATCTTTGGAAGACAAATACTGACACCTTGATCAATACATTTTAATCAGTCATGAATGTTTGACTTGGGTTGATTAAAGATGACCTGTGGCTGGGCCCTTAGTTATTAGGAATCTGAGATGTGCTCAGCATTTCTTTGTTGCTTATATTAATTGGATATTCCATTTGCAGAACTGGGACATCAAAATGGCATCTGTTGAGAAGACTCCAGTGATGAGCGAGTTGAACTCTGTTGGAAGTGCAGCTGATGCTTCATCAGAGACAGAGAAGGAAGTGGCTGTGGAAAAGCTGACAGAGGAGAACTCAAGGGAGGCACCCCAGCAGAAGCAGGATGATGCCAACCAGTTGAATGATGAAACTGTGAAAATTGAGAAGGACTTGCCTTCATCTGAGAAGATTGATAGGCAAGAGGATATGGTAGCAGCCAAAAATAGTGAGAATGCCCTTGTGTCATCCATGGTGTCGTCTGACACTAATGAGAAGCCAGAAGATGAAGCAACACCAAAAATGGTCAATTCTAACCCTGTGTCTGAGCCAACTGCTCCATCTGCCCCAACTCCTGTAATTGAAAATGTTGCCTTGGAGAACAAGCTCAAGTTTAAGGACATGTACAAGGATGGTATGTGTGCTTTTGTTGTTGATGCTATAATAATTTTATACATAAAATCCTTGACACTTTTGTTTCACCTGTTATTTTTTTAAGGAATATTGTTTGGTACCACACTAACTAAGCGATGCAACAAATATCATGGTTTAATTTCAAACATTATTTATAGAGCTGAAGTCCTGATCTGTATATACATTTCATTTAAGGGATTTTGTGATGATTAACTCTTGCGTGGGTGATAGCAAAAAGATAATCCTCCCTCGTGGCTTCTGGGTTTCTTTGGTTACTAGTTTAAAATGTTTCTGTACACTTGGTTTTCTTTGTTCTTGAGGGATCCAGGAAATTGTGTGATCTTGTCATAAAACATTTGAATAACTAGTGACTAGTTCAACACATGATCTTGTTTAGTTCTGTTAGTGGGAGCATCATTAAATGACTTCTCTGGCAAATCTAGTGATGAAAGAGTAAGCATGTTAACACTTATCATTGTATACATCACTTGTAATGTCATTTTTGTCTCATGTATGAGGATTACAGGCAAACATAGAGTTTAGATGTCTATATGGTAGAATTCACATGAATATTTGCTCTCATTTGTTAAGCCAATGATGAATTCCTTGTGACTGATATATGCTGTAGAAGTTTCATTGGAATTCCTCGTTTCTGAGGCTTATCTATCTAGGCTATAAATGTGCTTCAAATGTATGTATTTTGAATTGTTGTAATAATTAATGGATATTGTTCCCAGACCAGTGGAGTCCCATTAATCCCAATGGAAAGAAGAAGTATGAGAGGGATTTCTTGATGCGTTTCAAAAATGACCCTCAGTCAATGAAGAAGCCAGAAAACCTTCCAGACATTGAAATTGTGCTTAAGGATTCCACAAACAGAGTAAGTAACATCATTTGCAAACTCATTTTCCCCAGTGTTTTGGGGTATGCTATAGCATAAAGCCACTTATTAATCATTCATGGTTTGACCTACATAGTTAGTAATGATGTACTAAATTTGTAAATGATTTCATATTTTAAAGACTATCACCTGAATACTAATTTCCAACAGTCAGTCGAAGACTAAGTAGAGTTGACAGAACCCTCTAGAGTTGGCAGAATTTATAAATTAGTTTTTACTCAATTTCCCTTTCCCTCTATAGTGCTTTGGGTACCATGTATGGCTTTCTGTATCATTGTTGAATGCCATAGTCTTTAGTGGAGGAGAGAAATTACTAGGCATACAGTGTAGCTCGTTGGGACCTAACAGTAGGATGTCCACCTTTAAAACTAGGGAGGGGTAGCTTTGTCCTTCTGTTGAGTCCAGAGAACTTTCAATGATAACAAGTGGTTTCAAGTCTTCAGAAAAGAAATTCAAATTGGACCAAGGAATTTATTATAATACTTGTGGATAATAAATCTAACAAAGTAGAACTAATCTATTTTCTAGGAAACCTTGGTGGAATTTGGCTGTTCTGTGGAATTAATCTGTTGTAGTTCTTTCAATTTAGGAAAGTGATGGGGTTTTTTATTATTCATATCTATAAAACACCTGAAAAGGTGTGAGACATTATAAAGGTATTGGACAAAACTTTGTGACACCGTTAACAGTTAAGTGAATGTATTAAAGTATTTGTTGTAGGGACTTCTACAATGGACTACACGAATGACTTGTTGAAAAAGACTCCATATCCCACTATTGGCTTTTTTTGGAGTAGGGACTTTTAAAAGAAATACATCATAGGTAGTGGTAGGACATTCATTAAAGGTTATTACTTAGAGTGACATTTCAGATTTCATTAGTAGCACCACTGTATAATGTTAGTTTACAGTAGATCATGCAGAGTCAGATGGGACTTTTTTAAGGCGGTTGGCTCATGACAGTGTGAGTCACAACTATAGATAATTCCACTTGTTAGGATGTGCTGGTTTAATGGCAGTTCTGTCAATTTACTAGAGTAGCCCCTAATGGTTAGCTCAGGCCTGGGAAGCTTTTCTGCTTTATTATGCCCAGCTGAAATGTTTGTTCTCTAGCATTTAAAGTCCTTGTTAAATGCACAAAACATTGTTTTTTCTGCAAGAAGGTTGTCATGAGTATCATACTTTTGGGATAAAGGGTTCTTTTTGTATCATTGATGGTAATAATTATAATTGCATATTTCTCCAAAGACAAATATTGCATAAATATGATCTATAAAGCATGTCACTCATGTCATAATTAAATAGAATAGTACGGTACAGATAAAAAGATAAAATTTTTAAATAGGTTGTCAAAAAAGGATCGATTTGTAGGAATTAATACAGAAAAATAAAATCAAATCCATAGATTATTAAATTGAATTTCAATTATATAGTAATTTAATTTAAAGCACAAGAACAAAAAAGAAAAAAATTAGGCATAGTTTCCTTTCTGTCAACTCTCTCACATAATAAATTTTGCTAAATATTATTATTACTATATAGGAAATACTTGTTTTCTAAATGTTATTTGTACAGATAAATATGATTTTAACAAATTCTGGTAATAAATATTCCTAGACACAATCTCATGTACGACGGAAAAGGTTTACATTAACCCTTTGAGTGTCAATCGTTTTTCTAGGTACTATGCCAAAAGTGCAGAGGCATTTTTGCTGATTTTGTAGTAGTTTAGGAAAAAAATTGTCTCAAATACAAGTAAAGGTAGATATTAAAAAAACTAAGGAAAATTTTGTTATGTGTGGTTTCACCTTGTTAATATATTATTTGACTATTTTTTAAAATATGAGTTCATTATTATAATTGAATAAAATGTCATGTTAAAGTAAATGAATATTGACTTTTTAAGATATAAATGTCTGTATATTTTAATCTTAATTTAGGTTTTGATAACTTCTATAAAAATATATATATATAAACTTCTATGTTCAATAATTATTGAAAAAAAAATGTTTTTACTTTTTTCACAAATCAAAAATTTTCAGTATGTACACCATACTTCTTGAATCTTTTCTTCAATTACTAACACTGGTGTTTTCCTACACGTAGTCCATGTAGCCCTTTTCCACACCTGGAACACACAGTATTGCATCGTTTTACAGGCCCTCAATCTATATTGCTGCATACAGTACACCACCTCAAATTTCTGCAGGTCATTTTTCGCAATAATGCACCATCCTCATTTTGTTGGTACAGGTGTGACTGCTTTATTCCCCTTTATGGCATACCATTCTTCCTCAATTGCCTGTATAATAGTGGAAGTGAACTGGATACGGGACATGATTTTGCCAAATGTATACTCCTTGTATATTATGTAAGAATTTAGGACCAGATGATTCAAGGAAAGAAGGACTCTGAATCATGGCCAGGTTGCATTTCCATGAACACAGGAACACTACAATTATTAAAATCTTGAGTATTTTCACAAATGCTTTCACTATCTGAACACTCAGTTATCACAGAAATTCGTTTACATTTCAAAGGAGCAAAACAGCATCACTGCAGTCACTTTCTGACTCCTGAATAATCCCACTGTCTTCATCACATTCACGGGAACACTCGTCTTCAATTTATTCCTTAAAATCAGCAACTTCACTGTAAGAATTGATAAAATTAGCTATATTATCATCACTAATAAATGCAGAATTGGATGCTGACGCCATTTTTATATATTGGAGTAACAATCTAAGTAAATTTTATAAAAATATAGCACATGTTAAAAAAAATAAACACCAGTGGTCAATTTAGAAACTACAAGGGTTAAGCTTCATAAGTAATCTTCATTTAGATGCCATCTGTGAAAAAATAGTGAACTATCAGCATCTAAGAGTGACATTGTTGAAGGAGCGCTATCGTGCTCCTGGCATTTCTCGCGAGAGGCAGGAGCGTGATAGCACTCCCTGGCACTCTAAGGGTTAATACCTCACGGTAAGTTCTACTGGCTATTGTTATTTCCTTGAGAAGTTTTGGGGGTCGTACTGGGCATATGTTTTTTGTTTGTGCATTAATTTTTGGATTCGATGATTATTTAAAGTAGTGGACTGATGTGATGAGCAGTGATTGCATACCATTAATGAGAATTAGAGTAAACAAACTATTATTCTTGTAAAGGTATAATTTGGAGATAATTTAGTGTTTCTCTTTATATTCCCAGCAGCAAACTCAGTCTATGTTCAGGCCAGTGGATGTGAAGAGCATTGGAAATTTAAGCCGAATATCACCACAAGATTTTGCACCTGGCTTTGTCAGGTCTGGCCATCAGGGCAAAGTGAGTAAAAGTTTTTTAGACCTAGATTAGACAACCTAAAAATTATTTATCTCCTTTTTCATTTCTTATTGTATTAATTGGTTTCAAAATAATTTTTGGTATTTTCTTTGAGTATGAATGAACTTTATTTTCCACCTTTAATGCCATTGAGTGCCCACTCTTTCAATCAATTGTCAAATGGAAGCCGTCAGAAGTCAGATAACTTAATCTTATTATAATTTTAATAACTAGGATGACTGCTAAAGTAGAACTACTTAAGGGAAGCTGTTTTGTACCTAAGATATTAACTATCCAACAAGTTTTGAAACATGCTGAGCATGCTAATGATTTCTTGAATCGCAATTACGGTATCTACATACAATGTTTTTAGCCTTTGAAACAAGTTGATTGAAGCTTGTGGAAGGCAATTTTGGCTCGTTTATTACCTCATGCGATGTCTTTGTGATAAGGTCATACTGTTATCATTTTTTGCTTTCTAAGCCATTTAAAGTTTAATTTACTTTCTATAGCATTTAAATTTGTTGAATTAAAATATTCATGGTTGGTGAAGATCAATGGTATACATTATTTAGGTACCTGAAATGTACTTATTCTGTTCAGACATGTTAGAGATAATGGGTTCAATTTCAGCCCCTTGTCCTGAAGCGCAGCAGCCAGCAAGGCAAGCCTAAGAAGGTGATCCATGTGTCTCTGTCACTAAACGAAGATCCCAAATTGCATGAGGCTGAAAATGCATGGAAACCCCGCTCAAAGATAAAGGAACAATCAAAGAAAGAAGAAGAGGTGGGTGTCTGTGATCATATTTTTAACTATATTTATGCTATATTTGGGTTTTATTAAATCATTTTTGTTATTTTATCAGTGTTTGTTACAATGTTTTTCTTATTTTTATGGACTACTTGTGGGGTTTAAATGATATTACATTCTAGTAATGTCTTACACCAGAACAAATATTTGAGATTCCTATTCTTGTATGCATTTTATAGTTAATTTACATTATTTCCAAACTGTCAACTGTTGTAGCAACTAATTTTGCTCTTTTTAAATAGGAACTTTATGCAGCCATGAGAGGAATTTTGAATAAGTTGACTCCTCAAAATTTTGATAAACTTGTACTGCAAGTATTGAAGCTTCCTATTGATACAATGGAGAAACTGAAAAAAGTTATAGATATAGTCTTTGATAAGGTAAGTTCTTTCATATTAAGAATGTGTTAATAGTTTGTTAATATGTGTTAATAATGACAATATTTGCTGTGATGACACCTTTTCCATAAAGAAGTCTCATAAAAATGTGACAATGTTTGTTTGCCAAAAGGATACTGAGCTCATTTTCAACTTCTGTGAAACCTTTAAAAAATGGGTATTATTTGTGAATATTAACGCTTCAACGTGGTTATCTAACTTTTGTCTTAAATTTTCAATGTTTCAATATGACACAAGGAATGGAGGTTAAGGATACTTTTTTATTGAACTGAAATACCAATTTTTGATAGTGTGTTTTGGTTTTCCTAAGCACATGATTTGGGCCTATCTCTTGATGTGTGTGGGGCATGGTAGATTCTGAATTTTTCTGAGTATTTGGTTCAGCAGAAACCTGAAACCCTCCATTACTTGGTATATCTGAAAACATCTCTTCTTTTCGTGAATTTATATTTGTGCATAGAATTTATGTAAGCCTAATGTCAGTGTATTGAAGCAAATTTTAGAAAATTACATTTTAACCTTTCAGAATGAACAAAACATTTTGTTTTCACTTATTCAATTAGAAAACATTTTTTAAAGTCGACCTGATCACACTAAATTTGTTAATAGTGATAGTTGCTAAAAGGAATGTAAGGAAATGTGACTTAATGCCTTAAAATGATGTCCCTATTGTTCTAATGAAGAAATTGCTTGTCTTTGAAAGTTATAATGCAATTCGATTTTGTAATTGTAATATATTGGAGAGTTCTTATTTTCTTGTCATTATTATGATTTTCAGGTAGAAGCATGTCATTTGAAAGCATAAAATTTAGTTTATGCTTTAGTCCGTCAGTCTAATTTTTTTGATAATTTTGGAAAGTTTTGGTGTAATTTTTGTGTCACTTTTTTTTCCCTCCTTGACCAGGCCGTGGATGAGCCCAATTTTTCAGTGGCGTATGCAGAATTATGTCATTATTTAAATAGTCAAAATATTGCCAGTCAGGCACAGAAAAATAGTGAGGAATCAAATAATGACTTCAGGAAAATACTCCTTAAGCGTTGCCAGAGTGAATTTGAAAAAGATAAAGCAACCGGCCGTGGCCTTTCAGAGAAACAAAAGCAGATAGATAAAGAAACTTCCGTAAGTGATTAAGCATTTCTATAGACTCTAGTGAATGCAATATATTCTGTAATTTACAATTCAATAGGTTTACATGGTATTGGCCCTTATGCAAAATAATCAAAATAATTTTTATTTGCTTTGTAGGAAGATAAGCGAAGGGAGTTGAGGCTGCAGTTGGAGGAGGAGGAGAGGCGAATGAGGAGGCAGTCTGTGGGTGTGACTAGGTCAGGACCCATTGTACTAATTAATGTTGTTTGTTCTAATTATTTGTTTTCTACAAATTGTTTCTGGTATTTTGTTTGACTAACATGTTCATCTTTCAAAGATTTCATAAATTAGATACCCATGGTTTTACTAAAACTTTGACCCTCATTCTCCTTTGGGTTTTTTCAGCTAATATAGATTCTTAAAACTAGAAATAAATTATATTTTACTTAACCGTGGTGTTTTACAATGATGGAATATTTCTTCCTTGAGTTTCGTAAGTCTTAAGTCATCAGAGAGTATTTGAATGTCATTTCAGTCTCTCACATTAAATTCCCTTCAATTTTGTGACTTACTGCTTAAGATTGGGTCATGAATATTTTAATTTTGGTAGTTTTAAGAAACCAGAATTTATATTCTCGCAAATTTAAATTGTTTTCCCAGACAATAGTCGACACAATATACTTGTAATTGCTGACTGTAGTACTAATCCCAATAATGTTAGGGGAATTGGACTCTTATCTAAGCTGGGTGTGAAACATTTCTTCCCAGTTAATCACACTTCAGGGGATTAAGTAAATATAAAATCTAAAAAATTGGTAAATTGATAGAGTATGTACATCACCACCAGTCACCTTAGCTTCCATATACTCTAAATAGCTTCATTTTTACTAAGCCCCATATTTTTGCACGTATTTTGGTAATGGTTTTGGGGGTAATAGAATATAAAATTACTGCTTCATGGTAGTTTGCATTTAAAAAAATTATAATTTAGCAACAGTTGTATTTTTCAACATCAGGTGATGACTGTTTTCAGTAATTGAGTAATTTGAAATGCAGGAGTCTACCTGCTGTACAATCTTCCATGGGAAATAACTTAGTTGACATATTAAATGTCTTGGTGAAATTTACTTAAAATGAACCTCCATCCATCTTAATAAGTTTGCAAGAAAAATGTGAACTAAAAATACAACCATTAATACCAATTTTATAGACACCACAAATGGGTACTGTTTTATCAGGAAATAGTTATCTTGAACCTTTTTTTAATTTTGACAGGTTTATTGGAGAACTGTATAAATTAGGCATGATAAATCAGTCAATCATGGTGACTTGTATAAGGGAGTTACTGGAAGCTGGAGATGAGGAGAGTTTAGAATGCTTATGTAAGCTGCTCACAACAGTTGGCAAAGTCCTGGAGGAAGCACTAGAGAAGAAGCCAGGTGTAAGTTTTTTTTTAGTTTCACCCAGGTGAAGTGTTACTTCTTTACTGCTATTTTACTTGTTGTTACTAATTTTGTTCAAATGTCTTGTAACAAGATACATTCTAGAAATAATGTTTATTTAGCTTATATGATGCTGTACACCAGATGGTCCTCAAATCTGTTAATTTTTTAAATGAACCAACCTTATGGTCGATTACTGTAGTAGAAGTGGTTACGTCAAAAACACTTAAACTATTGTCTAATGATCTGTAGAAGAGCTACTATCTGGTTTAGTATATTGCTTCAATGCAGCTTATTGCAAAGGCTGTTAAGGTGTATCTAAATAAATGCCACTCTTGATCCTACCAAGTAATCTGATTGATATATGCCCTGCCAATCTTTTTAGTCCTTCATTGGTTTTTGTTCTGCCACCATTATGAGTGAGCCTTATTCCGTTTTATGATTTTAGAGGAGCCTTTTCAATCACATAAATCTTTTAACCTTCTACTAGAAAAGGGTGTGTGATATCTTTTCCCTGAAGTTTCCTCCTTTTATATTCTTTTTTTATTCCCTTCTACAGCATGCCAATCCACCGAACCTGAATGTGTTTTTCAGCAAGATGAAGGCTATAGTTTCGGAGAGGAAGACATCTTCCCGTGTAAGATTCATGCTCCAAGATGCAATTGACCTGAAAAACAGCAAGTGGGTTCCAAGGAGGGATGAATCAAACCCAAAGAAAATAGCACAGATAGCCATGGAAGCAGAGAGAGAGAGCATGGAACAAAACCAGCTGGCAGCAGCTTACTCACCATTAACATCGAGAGGCAGCATGGGAGGTGGTTCCAGCAGGAAGGATGATCGGGCCAAGCCAAGTATGTCCAGGGAAAAGTTAATGTGCCATTGTTTCTTGTTGAAACAGTTCAGTTTGCCTGCTACTGCTATGAATGATGAAAATGGTCTCACTGAACTGATAACTTTGAAAAGGAACTCATCTTTTTTTTACATTTTAAACTGCTAGAAAATTTCCTTGTGAACTTCATTGTTATGGGTCCTCACTTAAGGGTTATATCATAACCATCTCACTATGTGGTGGTGTAATAACACCTTCAAATAGCCAATTTCCACTGGTTTCAATTATTTCATCACATTATAGATACGATACAATAAATCTAGATACTTAATAACTGATCTCTCTTAATCTCTCTGTTTTTTCTCTACTCGGTTCACATACGCCATGATTTCAATGCCAGATACAAGTCCATGCAATGATGATCTTTTTTGTTCAAGGAATTGCCCAAAAAATTTGGGTTTTGTGTCTCTTGCCAAAAGGATGCTGAGCATGGTTTTAGAATGTCTTTCTCATTCTAGTCTTAAAAGAATTGTTCTGCAACCATAGTTTTTTTATTTAGTAGTAGTACATCCATAGTAGTTAGTCAATGTTTAACCAAGTTAGGACGTTTGATTTTTTAAAGAATAATAGTCATAAGGTACTTAGGGAAATTTTATCTCAATCTATATTATATGAAACTTTTTCTTATCTCAACGGATGCTTCTTGTGGCATTAAGCATACTGACAATTTCAAAACACAATTTTAATGTAGTGGCGTGATGAGATGTATCTACATTGTTAGATTTTGTGTTCTCCCACCCCACATTTCTAGTGAAATCTTTGTGGCTTTTCAACTCAGTCAGGTTTTCTGAAGGCTATTTTTTTATGGTTGACCGCCGTCATCCTCAGGGCATTGATCTTGTTAATTCCTTGAGGATTATTGCCATTGACATGTTGTCTGCTGCAAAAAACCTGGCCTTGTGGAACATCCATGAATACTTCGAATCTTTCACCAGCTATTGCTTCTCCTTTTGTAATCCTGTAGTCAAATCAATGACACTTGTCCTACATTCATATTATAATGCCAGCATAAAATTAAGTTATTGCACAATATGTGACTAAAACTTTTTTACTTTTTATTGAATAGCCCCTTTAGATGATGTTAAGTAAGATTTTGGGTTCTGTGTTAAGAAATTTTGGAATTTTGGGAACAGGAATTTTGTCCATATGGTGTGTGTATGAATACCTTTAGTTTAACAGATTCTTGTCACTTTTGACTTATGGGCCTTTAGGCATGATAAATTGATCTGGAACCAAAAAAGATTTCTTTTGGTAAAAATTTGCTATTTTTGTGATTACATATTTTGGTTTTTATTGACACAATGCTACTAGTGCAACAGTAGTTTTTGGCATCTCTCTTCTGGAATATTGTGGCATATATTTTCCCACTTGCCATGGATATGGGTAAAGATTAGTTCTTTATGTAAATGAATTTTCTTGGTCAGGTAAGCGAAGTATTAGTATAAATAATATTATTTTCTAATTAAAGGGATGGATGGTGGTGGATGGTGTCCTGTTCCTCAATCAAAGAGCTCAAAGGGAATTACAGTTGACGCTGGCAAAATCAAAGTGGTGAGTTACCAGCTACCATATGTAATCAACTTGTAACAACTATAAAAAACTGGTTTCAATTATCATTTTATTTAATTATATCTAGGATATAACACACATAGGCACCTATTAACTGATTCTCTTTGTTTTTGCTCTACTCAGCTCACATTAATCATTATTTCAATGCCAGACTCAAGTCCATGCAATGATGATCTTTTTTGTTCAAGGAATTGCTCAAAAAAATTTGGGTTTTGTGTCTCTTGCCAAAAGGATGCTGAGCATGGTTTTAGAATGTCTTTTTTATTCTAGTATTAAAAGAAGTGTACTGCATCCATTTGTGAGACCTGTCATGATCTAGGTATAATATTACACCAGGAAAACTTAAAAGTACTAGTTTAATGCAAGCTAATGCTTATGTCGATTGCAAATTTCTTGTGAGACTTTTATTGCTTTAATTTAAAAATGTTTTGGTAGTTAGTAAATACTACCTCAGGTAGGTCTTAGATTATTTATGGCTGCAATGACCTTGAATGATAGCATGACTGATCGAATCACCTTGAGAGAAATTCTTTTTTCCACAAGATCTTTAACCCTTTGAGTGCCACCGATTTTTTGCTGGGTACTCCCAGAAGTGCCATGGGTATTTTGCTAATTTTGTAG
>WURS02438209.1:0-15190 GCA_011762765.2 Rhinocypha anisoptera | reverse complement strand
CAAGCGTTGCACCAATGAAAAGTAACCGAAGGCTACGTAACTAGATGGCTACCTATGTGTTCGAATGCCCGATTGTTTTTCTCATACATTCTGACTCTGAAAATGACGTATATGATTATATTCACCTTTCTTTTTTTTTTTAAGTAAACACATTAAAATCACAGCGGCGTGTATAGTGATTGTTTACTTTGTATTTGTTGAAAAATATCTCGTGGCTGAAGGAATAAAGAAACAATAATATATTTAATTATACACTAATGTTATTGTTTGGAACACATTTCAATTAACTTAATTAAAAATCTGTCTGAATTGTCACGTCTTAATCCGAAATCTCATGAAAAAGTCATCTTCGGACAATATTTTGAAATATTGTGGTCGTCGTCTAATATTCCGCTACTTCAGTTTAGCCTTTATCATTGCCAGCATTTGCAGTTCCTCGTCAGAATCCGAAATATCATCTAAAATTGGTCGACAGACGTTTTCTTCTTCCATTTTGTTTGCTTATAATGCTCTATGTTCACCCATGATTCTCCCCATGTGTGTAGGCTCCGGTTACGACGACAATCGGAGGTTCAACCAGCGGCTACGGTTAAACGCGCTTTTAGCTGGAGGCCACGGCGTAACTAGACGTGGTGCAACGCATTTTAGCGTCTAACCGTAAACCCTAACCCTGACTACCGGTGAAGCTGGAGATAGTGCAACCGGCACTAAAAAGAATGAAATAATTTCTCCTATCCTCGTACTGATTTATAACCCCAAAACAGATTGCCCTAAAAATTTGTGATTGTGAATTTTGATAGTTTTGATATAAATTTAAATTTTCACTAAATGTGGGGCACACATAAAAGATAATTGATGCACAAATAGTTCATGAATAAGTCCCTGACGATTTTATTGTACTGCAAGTGATATCAACTGTCATATGTGTTTTCTCAACAACATCAACTCCCAACACTCCCTACTATTATTAATTCCATGCATGCCCCCATGTTTTTCATTTAAAATTTTACATTCATTTTCGAAACTATCAAAATTCACAACCACAAATTTTCAGGACAATATGTATGAGGTTATGAATTTATGCGACGATAGGAGAAATTATTTCATACTCTTTAGTCCATTTTAAAAATGTAGTTATTTGAATGTTTTAAATTTATATAATTATTTTATACTTTTTATCTCATCTTAAGTTATCAAACATCTTTTATTTATATAATTTTTCTTCTAGAGTTAGTATGTTTTTCGCATTGTGGGAATTCAATTTTCTTCTGGCAACACTGCGGAGGCATCGGAAATAAAATTATGTTCAATTTTTTCCATCTTTTCAACGATCTCTCGACAGCCCTGAAAAATTCATGCTTGGTTGACGCAAAAAAACGGTTAACCCCTGTGATGCTCGAACCCACGACCCCTTGTTAAGAAATCCTGCATGCTACTGTAGAGTCAGCAAGACATCTCCATAGGACGGGGAATTTAGTGTCTTTAGTACTGCGGACCCCTTGACCATCATCTTCCACCTTGCACAGAAATATGTATATATTTTTATATATGTATGTGTGTTTGTATATATTGATGATGATGAAGGGTAATGCCGGTTAAGGTAGGTTTTTGATGAGTCTGAGCTTAGGTTGGCCGCATAAAATCTAACTTTAATCCCTCTTCAAATATGCGTACTTCCCACCCCCTATCATTCTGTCCAAAATCCCTATTCTCTCATCCCACCCCTACCCCACTTACCCAACATTCTTCACTCAATTACAACCTTTATAATCTGATTGCCTTTGAGCACCCTTTCCATCCATCTTTCCTGTCTTTTTTTTGGATCTCTCGCAGCAAACGCCTCTCCTCCCCTGTATACCATTCTCAAAACTTCTTGATTAGTTTTTCTCTCTCCGTCCACCTCACCTTCTCCATCCGTCTCCAAACCCACATCTCTCAAAAGCCTCCAATCTATGCTCCTCATCCTTTCTCATGGACCAGGTTTCAGACTCATATAATGCTACACTCCATATTAGGGTTTTTACCAATCTTTTCTTAAAATCCTTCTTTAGGGCCCCTCTCTTTGCGAAAAGGAAAAAGTGAATGAGTTTTGAGAGGGTAATTACAATGATCAATTAAATATTTCAATGGTCTGATTATGATATGCGCCGACATCGGTAACAGCTGTTTATTCTGCCCTCTATCACAACCTTCAACAACCCATTGCCTCTGAGTACCGCTTCCATCCACCTTTCTTTTCTTTTTTGGATCTCTCGCAGCAAACGCCTTTCCTCCCCTTATACCATTCTCAACACTTCTTCATTCGTTTTCCTCTCTGTCCACTGGTATATATTATTGCATGTGATTGCATTCTAATCCACTTCTGAGATATGTTTAAAGTTCCATGTGTCTGGCTCATAGGGAAGTTAGTTTTTAATCAATTCCCAACTTTGGCCCGAACAGACAAACAAACAGACAGGAAAGCGAGTTAATAAAAATGTAGTAAAAAGGTGATCAAAATTATAATACACTCAATCACTGATGGTACCTACATGAAGGTTTTGGACCTTTATCTTGCCTGTGAATCGTATTATTAAGATATATACTTATGCATCTTATAAGATGTACATAAATTTGGGATCATCATGCAAGTCAGCATGAAAAATATCATGAAACTTGGATTAAGGAATGAAATCGATGGTGGCGGCTGATACATTGTGGAATTCCATGGTATTTATGGAAAGAAAAACTTTGCAGATCCACATAAAAATTTTTTTTTTAATTCAGTCGGTCAACATGTTTTGCTACACTGTACCATCATTGGGACAAAGTTTTCTTGCAAAATTTGTCCTGATGATGCTACAGTGTAGCGAAACATGTTGACCGAGTGAATAAAAAAAAATTTTTATGTGGATCTGCAAAGTTTTTCTTTCCATAAATGGATTAAGGCACTTAATCTCACCAAAGAAAACCGTTCATTATAATTTTCAAGGATTACCAGAATTTCCTTAAGAACACTATTTATTACGAATCAGCTCTATTTGTGCAATTCCTCAAGGGGAACCATGGCAACGTAGGTAAATTTTTCAACAGGAAATTTGTTCCTTCTCAGGAGCAAGATTGAAGAAGAAAAAAAATAGTGAGGATTGGAATACGGTTTTATTGTTTTGACTCACCAAAAGCACTCCATTCTCATTAGTTCTTTGATAAAAGATGGAATGTCGGGCGCCATTCAAGAAGTTCCTGTCCGTAATGGTGGCCCCATATGCAGGGCCGTCACCTTCACGATCTTCCTCAAAAATGAGATGTCCCTCGCTGGTTAGAGCCACCAACAGGTAATAGCTTCTCCTGTTTCGGAAGAGTTCAAGAAATGAATTTTTTAATACAGATATAAAATATTTGATAAAGCACCAGTAAAAAAGTAATAGGCACTCTAAAAGCAGAAGGTAATTTTTGTAATATTATGGCCTGACTGTTGACTGCATCAACAAAGTTAAAGCGGTCAAATTCAGAAAGCATAGAGAAGAAATATTGCATCATAAATACAGAGTCTAAAAAGAGGTCGGTTATTACATACACGAAGTTATCACAGAACTCAAATTGATAAGGAGAGTGTGCATGACATTGTTGTATTTTCCTCCAATAGCATTGTTTTTATTATTCCACCTGGAAGGTTGAAAAATTTGGAGTACCATGACTATTATTTCATATCGGCATTAACTCCCTAAGCATGCTCTACTGTTACCTTAAGATAGAATTATATTGTTTTGGCCAATTCTGGTTTCCCAACCCTAAACTTCACCCCTTCATTAACTAGAATAATAGACATTTCACTGAATTTAGATTTGTTTCTAACCCCCAGGCTGTGGAATATGTAAATCAATGTTTTGTCATGCGAATGAGCAGAATACGTTCATGTACTTATGACCTCCGCATCTGTACCCTCCCCCTCAACCCTCTCTCCAAATTTTATGGCCCGTCCTTTCCAAAAAGGTTCGAGTGGATACAATTTCCTATCATTTCGAAATAGGGCACCCCTTCTTTCCAGTGCTGTTTATGATGCATGACCCTCGGGCGAGTTTCATGAATGCATTCCATCGGCCGAGATTTGTGAAATTCTCTTCTAAACCACCCCCGTCAATACACCTTTAGTTGTCTGTGACTGCAGGTCATAAATGAAAGTATTTACGCGCTATTTGGTATGAAATTAATTGGAAATTATCGAGAAAAATAAATATGGAGTTTATTTTTGGATATATTTCTGCATGAAATATTTCGACTATAATCAATCGTGTTTCCACTACCCCCCCCTTGGAGGGAACTGGGCTACGTGGTCAATAAGGGTCGTCCCAGGTCCTCTACATTAAACTTCTGTTGGAAATAGAAGGGAAAAGTGCCATAGCTACTACTCTTCTCACGCATACAGCCATCACGGAAGAACAAGGCTGTGCCGCAGTGAGGGTTTAAACTGCAGAGTGTATCTAAAATTACATTCATTATAAGAATCTCCTGTCAAAATGGAGGCTATTTATAATAAATTTAAATGGAATTCTTGAGATGGTTAGTTTTATTATTTGTATTGAACAACCTTGAAGGATAAATCAATAGTTTAATTTTGCAGCCCCTAAAAATTTCTATTCAATCGTTCTATGGTTAACTGTGGTACACTTTGGAAATTGATCTTGGTAAAAAATTATCTATCTAGCCACAATTATGGTTCTCAAAAATGAGTAACCATATTATAGGTCATTAATAAATATTTTTAAAATGTTCATTTGAGAAGTACAATTTGACATACTTATTTTCGGTCTGTAGAAGTAGGAGCACAGTGTTCAAATGACGAAGTTCATTACTGGAAAATGCCAGCTGAACTTTCACATGATTAACAGGACCTTCAAGCTGAAATTTTCTTTGTAAAACAGATTCACCTCCAAAATCTGCACCCTTCTCTGAAATTATTCCACAAACATAACATATTTATTAACATTATGGAAAAGCATCATGTTCAGAAACGAGTACACATGTTATACTCAGATTTAGCCCATGGTTCATGTTTTTTCATTCACAGAATACCTTTTATTTAATTTCTAACCTTCTTCAGCAATAATTCATTCATTCATATTCTTTATTGATGGGTTATAAACCCTTTAAACAACACAAAAAGCATGAAACATGAACTAAAATTCATCATTGCAGTAATGAATTCAATAATGCCATAATAATATTGACATTATTACAACATAATAATATTAAAATAATTTAGAGAGCAATAAAATACAAACAGACATACATGAATAAATTTTATAACCTCAGTCTGTTCATTTTTATTTTGATTCAGACAAAAAATAACATATTAAAAAAGTCAACATCCTAACACATTACATTCCATCTCTTTGTAATCTGAACATTGGTAGGCAGTATGTGTAGCTCCTCAGAAGCTAAGGAAGACTGAACAACTTAGCTTGTCTTGGGTAAACATTGGGTACATGGTAATTCACTATTTCTAATAATTGTTAGCAGTCAAGTTTGTGTTTTAACAAGCAAGCAAGAAAGATCAGTCCAGCCTGTTTCATACGCAATGAAAGTGTTGACATATTCAATGTGGACATTATGTGAAGATAATCAAATTCGTATGGTAGACCAGAGTCCATACAAATTTGTTGAGGAAAAAATTGAATTACAAAAAAATATGTCATTTTGATTAATGACCAGAGTATTTTCAGCATATTTTTTAGGCAGAAAATTATCATAACATAAACATAAATTCATGCAATACACTTTATAGAGTCCGACCGCATTGAAATTGTCCTGCATGAAAATTTATGCGCACCCCCTCTCTACCCCCCACTACAGGCTCCTTACTTCCCCTACCATGCCTCCCCTACCAACATCATGTCATTGTAGTTGCCAACTCTTGTTGTTTCGTTTCTCTCTCTCGGTTTTGAATGCTTATGTTTGTTGGTTAACATAAGGAGTTATATGTAATACTCCATCTTAAACATGCCAATAAAGAAGTTTATTAATATTAATATGTTATATTAATTTGCCTTACCGATGTGAGGAAAACTGGCAAAACTGTTTGCCTCTCCTCCAGTGTGTGAGTGAGAGAGAGTAAAGAAGGGGAGGTAAGGCCTAGAGGGGGGACAAGTAGTCGTAGCTCCACCCACCGCACACCAAGAAGGACCATTTCAACGCGGTCTTACTACAGCAATTTATATTACACAGAAACTGTACCATTAAACCCTAGAAAGATTAATTGCAGCCACGAGTCCCGTTTCACTTAGTGTTTGTGGATCTCAAATAATCGTTAATGCAATTAGAAAGAAATGTTCCTAACACTCAAATGCATGCTGCAAAGTTGAGAAGAACATAGTAGAATAATTAAAACATACCCTCAGAGCAAAATTCTCCATAATAGGATGTGTGCTCACAGTTGCAAGTGCTCTCCCCTCTCTGAAAGTCTTCAATGCATATACCTTGGTTTTTGCATGGCTCAGCATCACACTTCATTCTGCATCCAGATATTACACCAGACAGATCTTGAAAGAAAAAGGAAATGTTTATTCCCTTGATATGATAAAAACACTATACTTTTCCATAGATTTTATTTGGTACAAAGAGTTTCAAGGCATAGGCCTCATCTTCAGGTATCATTTCAAGGAACATGAATTTCCACATAGTTGAGGCTGCAAATATCGAATAAATGTTTATTCCCTTCAAAAGTTTTGGATGCTTGAGATGTACACAGCCTGTAAGAATTGCCTTCCCCTGATTTATAACAAGATTATTTTTTGCACCTCTGATTAATTTCGTTCAACTGACTTTGGTGCTCAGATGATTTAACCTTGAATTTTGACAAAATTAGAGTTGAGGTGTCATTGGCATGCAGTATTGTTTTACCTTGAGATAATTATTTTGGAAGTTCATAAAAGAGGCCCAATTATAGATCCTTGAGGAAACCAATATTAATTTACCTTGGGAACCAATATTAATTTACCTTAAACCAATATTTTTTCACTGTGGAGGCCGTCACTTGGTGGAAATCCACGATAGAGTGATGGTTTTTTAAATAACTGTTATATTTCTTAAATAACTGTTATCTTTTGTGGAAATATAACAGTTATTTAAAAAACTATCAATATTTTTTTACCTTGGGAATGTCAGTTTACAGAAAGAGAGTTTGGTTACTTTCTTATAAGCCAATCTGACAATTCATGTCAAGTACAAAACTGTGTTCAAGGCTTAGTACTTAACCACTTGACTGGGGAGGTCGTTTGAGAAAAAAAATGGATTCCATTTAGGAGGGTAGCCCAAATATTTTACTTCTCTTGTCTAAAACTAATCATTTTTCAATGTTTATGTTCAATGTTTTTACGTTTCAATGTATATATTCAAAAAATGACTTTTTCATATTTCAAAGAAAATATGTGCAATACAATGCAAACACACCGTGCAGTTCAAACACAATATAAATAATTACTCTGCTACCATAAATAATAAAAATATTGCACAGGATTCAATTATTATTATTACTAATTGTATAAACAAAAAATTCAATTATATTCAAAACTCACTTATAATATTTTGTACAACTATTTTACAGAATCATCCTGGAAAAGGTGTAGTTTTGAATATAACATTCACAATAGTCATGAAAATTGTTATAAACAATTTTCATATGACAGAATAAATGTCTCAAGGGGTGGCAGTCTATAAACTATCAACAAATTTACAGGGTCATAGTAAATTTGTTATTCTTGTTCACAGAAACATTTGGGCCACCAGATGTATGTTGTATTAACACTCAAAGAATCACAAAGAATATGACATCACTAACAAAGAAATCACTTGTCACACTCATTAGAAATTGTGAGAAAACTTTTATGACAATAATACTTGTCACACTCCAAAGAAACCATGAATGGCAAGATGAGAATACTTGTCGCACCCAGTTAAGTGGTTAGTATAAATCTGGTCTTATTTATAAAAAAATAGTTTTTCACTTATTACTAATAATAAATTCTAAGCCACTGGATCTTAGCGATTGATCTTCAAGGAAATTAAAACCACGTCAAAGGCAATACTGATGTACAATGGTCATTTTTATTTCATACCTCTTTTAAAAACATAGCAGGATTGCAAATGGTAACCTAACAATGCAATAAATATTAAAAATGTACAATTTTCTACAAAATAATCTCTATCGCTACCCAGGTTTCAATGTCACTATCATCAACAGGCCTATGTTGTTGTTGATCAGGCAAGGTTGATGATGATATAGTGACATCGAAACCCGGGTAGTAATTAAGAATATTGTGTGGAAAATTGTACATTTTTAATATTCATTAAGATGAAATGCCACCATGAATATCATTTCATACTTCACTGTTTGCTCACATTGCACAATCTGAGCCAAAAAATAGGTATATTATTTCATAAGTTATTGGTGATTAAACATTAAATTAACAGGTTTTAACCTTAATTGAAAGGCTTAATGAAATTATAATTTTTATCCAGCCTTTTTCACATCCCAATCGGCAAATAAATTTCTATATATCAATGTGGGTACAATCAAAAGTTTACAGTATGTCAAGTCAATGATTGATGTACATACCTGATTTTGGAGTATTAGCAACCATTGTAGGAAGATCGACTAAATTTTCCCCTATTCTAAAGCCTCTTATGCAGCCAACAAATCCAGGCAATGCCTTGAATCGATCAACATTGTACCCTCCGAAATTGATTTGAAAATATTCAGTGGGTGGGGATGGAGGCCTTGGAGGGTACAGCGTTTCTGAAAGCAGTTAAAAAAATGGTTGAGTTTCATGCTTGAAATTTGTTTTATATTGTATGTCATTACAATGGAATGTGCAAATATGCAGGTTCCTTTGTTTAAATAGTCTCTCTTCTATTCTATTTCCTTAAATATTTTCTGCTTCCATAAATACTGGACTCTTAATATTCGAAATGTTGCTTTATGGCTGAAATTCTGAATGAGGAAGGGAATATTTGAATCCGCAGTCAATAAATAAGTAAATAAAAAACAAGAAAAGTAACCTTAGGGAACATGCTTAAAAAAGATTGTAACGAGCTTGTGAGGGAGAAATGTGGTTATGATCATTGAAACTTCAAGGTTAAACTTATTAATGGGCTTCATTATTATGGGGCTGAATTTAGAATATTATTTTCTTGTTTTTACTGTTTTTATAAGGTTATGATTTTATGCATGAAAATTCTGCTAAAAATAATGTGTCAGTATTATAACCTATATGGTATTATAACCTATATGGTATTACAACCTATGATATGGTTCAATATGTCACACACCAATAGTTCAAAGTTACTTCTTTATGCAGGCGACACTAACTTTCTTCTATCCTCCTCTACATATCCTACTCTGATTGATAATGCTAATGGTATCTCCAACAAACTCTATATCTGGTGCCAAGAGAATCACCTTTGTCTTAATACCCAAAAACCTCAGTTAGTAATATTTTCTCATAATAAAATTGAAAATAACTTTCTAGTTAAGTTCAACAACAACGCAGAGCAGGTTAGTAACACAAAATTTCTTGGCGTGTACCTCAGTGCAAACCTCTCTTGGGAACCTCATATAAATACCCTCTCGAAAAAATTAAGCTCTGTTTCTTATCTTGTAAGAAAATTACTTAGCTCTGTCAGTCTTGATGTTCTACTAATCCTATACTATGGTATCTTTTACTCACACATGACATATAATATAATATTTTGGGCCTCTTCCACTCATGCAATAAAGATTTTCAAACTACAAAAAAGATTAGTCAGGATTATTACAAAGAAACCATATCATTCCCCATCCAGACCCATCTTTGCAAAATTAAATATTCTCCCCTTCCCTAGTGTATATATCTTGTTCTCCATGCTATATATTCGACACAATTTGTCCAAATTCTCCATAAATGCTGACTTCCTTCGATATGAGTCTCGGAGATCAAAACATCTCCATCAAAGTGCTGTTAGAAAAATGCTTCTAGCTCTGGTCCTAAAGAAATGGGCATTAAACTTTTTAACAAATTGCCCTGTCATATAAAAAAGACCAAATCTCTGGGCATTTTTAAACAGAGAGCCCAAAGTTTCCTACAGGAGAAATTGTACTACTCCTTAGGTGAATACTTGAATGATTCAACCTAACTGGTTTATCTCCTCTATGTCACTGTATATTGAATGTACATATTATACTTATTGACTTGCCTTATACAATGCTTGTACTTATTCTGTGGTCTTTTGGGCAAACAAAACATTATTATTGCAGTAAATAGCACTGTAATAATTATTCTAATGGGTATGTAATGCATTCAATTTATTAATATACTTGAATGTAATATTATACTTGAAATGTAATGTTTTACTCTATTGATGAAATTCTAAATAAGGTTTGATATACTTATTATGTTGCTATGCACATTTATACTTAATATTTTTGACTTGTCAAATACTAAGTGTAACAAATTTGTAACATACTGATCTCTAGATAAATAAACCATATTATTATGGAAAAGGAACAACATTTTAAATTGTTTATTAAGAAGAGTAACAATAATAACAATAAGAAGAGTATTAATAATAATTCCTTTCTCCCATCTATCCATTAGCTAGGTATTTCATTTTCTTATAAACGTATATTTTTGTTATACTTCCATTGCTAGGTTAACAAAATATGCCTTAGTTTTTCCAGAATTCTTTTGGAGTTGTAACCCTAAGAGGGTCAGTGATATCTTTTTGTCACTTGCTGGCATCCATATATAAACTGGAAATTTGAGGTACTTAAGGTAAGCACAAAAAATCCTTTGTATTAATAATAATAGACACCTTTATTAGAGAAAGAGGTATAAATGAGGAGAATAGTGACTATATGAAATATTTTTCAGGACAACATACCATAATTTAAAGCTCCAAAGGGCATGGAAGATTTGGCAAAGGGGTTTTACGTTTCCTTATCCACCCTTAGAAATTCATGCCATAACGCTCCCTTCCCAAAAATCTCATGTCACTTTGTTTAAAAATGTTGATCAAATTGCTCATATGCTTGGCATTCATACAAATATAGTCTTCAGATTAGTGGTTACAGGTGAGACTTTGTGGAAATATTGGATACCGGTAGGAAATAATTAACACTTTGTACACACTTCCACAATGTTTTTAAAGCATGTGGCCAGTTGCTTGATAAGACATCTTCTAGCCTAGATACCCCATCAAGGAGACAATGGTGGTTTGTTTTAAAAGTGAATTGTGTAGAACTATAAAGTGTTAATCACTTCATATTGATTATTATAGTTTTATTTTTTTTAACTTGAATGCACAAATATTTATATTTGACAACCAATAATCCACAAAAGATACATAATGAGTAATGTTTTAAGTAGTTACATCATAAATTATCATAATCAGCAGTGATGTTTTCAAAAAGTTGTTTGTATCTTAAAATGTTTCCTGTAACACATTAATCTTTTCACTCTTTTAAAGTTGTCTTCTCTTTACTTTTCAAATGTAAGCATGTCTTCGTTTTGACAATCTCCCAATTATGACTACGTTCTCAGCCACCATTCAACATGTGAAAGCATTACAGTATCCTAGAATGGAAACTTTCACATTGTTAGCTTTGGTACCTTCATCAAATGGAAAAATTGTAGGGCTTTAAAGATAGAGAAAAACATATGGTCAATTAGACAGAATGACACAGAACTCATATATTGTCAAACACTCACATGAGAGGAGAACTGCCATCTTGCCAGTATAAACAAGGAAAAGGAGTGAGCCATAGATATACACATAGTTGGCAAGAACTCCACTTCCCTCACTTCCCATATTGTGGTAGAGGTAGCCAAAGATGATTCCAATCGCAAGGTGTGCAGCAAGACGAACTCCCAGCTGAGACTGAGGGATACAGTAGAAATAATGTTATGATAGCAATGCATGGTGAAGGGTCTTTTTAAAAAGGAAAACATCAAATGAAAATTAACTTATTAAAATAATCTCACAATTTATATCTATAAAGTTTCAGTATCTAAGTAATTCTCCCAGTATTTAACAAATGCTTGCTGAAAATCATTTGCAATGGCTTCTTTGATGGAAAACATATCAGTTTACAAGGTTGTGACTATTTGAAATGCTAAATTGTAATTACATTGCTTGTTTTGAATTAATGTTTGCTTTACCAAATTAACATTCACTTGTAATCAGTTTATACAGTTCAGAATCACCAATTTGTACGAGGAATACTCTGATTTCATTGTGAGAAATGATATAATTGGCACGTAAGAACCTATTTTGGGTTCTTATATGCCAATTTTGGGGGAAATTTGTCATTATTGTTATTCTTAAACATTTTTTCAACTTTGTTATTTAATGCATCTATGTGATTGGCCTGAAAAGTTCTAGGCCTTACAATCAAAAATGAATTTTGTAATTTTCTTTTTTTAGCTTTATCTTCCTTAGTTCAATACACTTATTCTAATCACACTCTTTCATCATTTTCCTACCTTTGTAGTGATTCTCCCCAAAGATCTACAAAATATCCCTCTACAACTGTAATCACCTCACTTCAATCGAGGAAATCACTGAATAGCAAGAAAGAATCACTACTATAGTCATCATGAATTCAAGTTTTTGGAGGAGATTCAATTTGATGATGATTCAATGTCATCTGTGCACTTTTTTAATTTCATAATTATTTTTGTTTTTTCCTCTTTGTGCATTCATATGGATCACTTTCATGACCGGTAAAGCCATGTTCAAACTCAGAAGCTGATTTTTAATCATTGAAAGCAAGGGAGAGTTCCGGTCATGTTCCTTAAACTTGAAATGAATATCTTGTTTGAAGTCCTTTTATAAAGAATTTCACATTCACAGAGGACTCAACTTTGTCCATTTTAAGCAAATCGACCAGAAGACCGTATTCTTAAAGCTCTATGTAACAGACTTGTCAACAAGATAATATGGATGTTATCCTTATGGATGGATGTTAATTTTTTACTAACTTAAGAAAAAGAAATTTATTTATAGTTTCTACATTTGTGATAGAACACAAGAATTTTCAGAACACTCATATGTGACCCTGAGGTAGTAAGCCTGGTGGGTAGTGTGTTCAGCTACTGTTGGGGTGACCTGAATTCAAATCCAGTTCGTACAGACACCTCCAGTTTAACTCAGGCTGAGTTGTTTTCAGGAAAATAGATCTTTCTGGGAAACCACGGGCAACACAAGGAAAGGAACTAGTCTCCCTGCCATGATGTATGAATTTCACACAAACCAAACAGCTTAGTACAGAGTGAGCTCTATCCTCTCATATTAACAAACCTCCAGAGATTGAAAACTGTTGTGAAAGTGTTTTAAATTTTACTCATTTTTTAGTACCTATTAAATCTATGTCTTTAATTTGTATTCTATTATATTTTTTCACATTTCCAGTTACATAACAATATCAATTAGAAATATTTGTAAAAAAATAATTCACATTGTAAAATAATTGAATTAGTAACAGCCTTTTGAAACGTAGTTGCAGTTTTAATGTTTCAAATGGTACTTGGTAACTTGTTTTGCAGAAGAACCCCTTGATGGTCCAATACTTAAATTCTATTGTTAATACATACATACTATGATATCTAATGTGGGGATAACTTTTAACATAACTTCTAAAACCAATCTTTGCCAAAACTATTAAGAGAAAACAATGACTTACATAATTCCTCCGCATTATTAACATATTTCTTCTGGAAAGGATGCACAGCTGCTCAAAGGATGTGGAGGCCACACGAAGGGAATCACACTTCTTGCAGTCACTTCCCTCGGCAGTATCCCTAGGCTTTTCACTGCCATCTACTTCCTTAGGAGCACCATCTGCCATTCACCAAAAATCAGAGATTTTTATTAACGTTTGTAATTCTTATCAGGAAAGATGTGTATGTTAAAACATACATTTCTTTCAGGTGCAATGCAGATATACAAATACTGCTTTTATGAAATGGAAGTCATAAATGAGCTTCCATTATGCATTGTTTCTTTAAAATTTATCATTGTGTCCCACATTTGCAATATTTTAAACTCTTCATTGTGTGTGATGATGACTATAATATACTCATCATCAAAGTGTTCTTACTATTTCTAATGTGACATACCGGTGAATTCTTCTTGGGTTCTCCACCAGGTGATGCTTTCCATTTTGCTGCCGACATTTTGATGATGGATTCTACCATCATCCTCAGGGCTGAGTTGCAATGGTAGAGTCCACCATCAAAACATCGGGTAGCTATGGAAAGCATCACCTGGTAGAGAACCTGAAAAGACGTAAAGAAGAATTACAGTTTCCCATGCTTATTTCGCTGGAGGGTTGTTGCTTTGCTGAGTCTGTTATCTCCTCCTCCCCTGTCAAAATCCTCTCCACAACTTCTTGCTGTGACACAGAATACAGCTCCATAAGCTCTTCGGTGGTCAGTTCTTGGCTATGCTCTTCCACTAGCTCATCGATCATTGCTATCCACCTCTAGCCCAATAATCTTGGCCAGAGACTGAATCTCGTCGACTACCGGCTCCGCAGGCACTTTCTCAAACTCCTCGGAGTTGTGTTTGACAATGTTGTCCGGCCATAGCTTTTTCCATGCGGAAATAAGGGTTCTCTTGGTGACCCCCTCCCATGCCTTGTCGATCATCTTGAGGCAGGCAACGATGTGAAAGTGTCTTTCCAAAACTCTCTGAGAGTGAGGTTGGTTCCTTCAGTTACCTCAAAGCAATGCTCGAAGACAGTTTTAGTGTAGTGCTTTTTAAAAATAGAAATGACCTGCTGATCCATGGGCCGCAGTAAAGGAGTGGTGTTAGGAGGCAGGAACTGGATCTTGAAGAATTTAAATTATTCAAGGAGGTCATCTTCTAAGCCTGGCGGATGTGCAGGAGTGTTGTCCGTATCAAGCAAGGCATGGAGTGGCAAATTCATCTCAAACATTTATTTTTTTACAGACGGACCAAGAACTTCATTGATCCATTCTAGGAAAAAGGTAACATGTCACCCAAGCCTTGTTGTTGGACCTCCACGTGACATTTAGCTTGCTCTTCTTGACTTTATACTTCTTGAAGGCTCATGGATTGTCCGAATGGTAAACGAGCAGCAGTTTAATTTTCAAATCGCCACTTGCATTTGCACAAAACAACAACGTGAGATGGTCTTTCATTGGCTTGTGGC
>WURS02438200.1:0-15190 GCA_011762765.2 Rhinocypha anisoptera | reverse complement strand
AAATGGCGTGATAAGCATGATGTAATCATTCTGTCCACCATTCATGAGGGAAAACTTGTTGATAGTGGTAAAAAGTGTTTCCAAACTAAAGAAAAGAAAATGAAACCAGGCGCCGTCATTGACTACAATGTAAATATGAGATTATTGGACGAGTCAGATATGATGATTGGGTCCGTTGAGTGTCTAAGAAAATCTTTGAAGTGGCACAAAAAGTTGTTTTTCCATTTGGTTTTTTTTTTGTAAAATTCATTTTATTTGTATCAAATAAACACGTGTACAAAGCCTCCTATGAAAAAGTTTCTAAAAGAAGTGGTCAGACAACTTTTAGAAAAATATGGTGTCCCTCTAAAGCCAAGATTTTCTGGCCGGGCAAATTTGGAAGGCGTAGAAAACAATCCAGAGAGACTAAGTGAACGACATTTCTGTATAGAAATTCCTGCAACCGAAAAGAAAACCAAATCCCAAAGACCATGCTTTGTATGTAAAAACACTAAGCGCAGGAAAAGCGTACGAAAAGACTCAAGATATTGGTGCCGTGAATGTGAAAAAGCATTGTGTTTTGATAATTGCTTCAAAGATTATCATACTTTGAAATATTTTTAAAATTATGTTCTTATAAAATTAATAAATAAATAGTTTTTGTGAATTAAAACAGTGAATCTGGATTCATTTATTTTTTATTTATAATAACATAATATATATTCAATGTAAAAGGTCTTTCTAGGCTGTTGTTGAATCTTATGGAAATAAATAAATAAATATCGGATAAATAAGGGTTACTGTGACAAGATACCCTTCACTTTTCCGCCGCATGTGACGAGTAGCTTTCCCGAGAGTGAGCCGCAGCGAAAGGGTTAATGGGGCCAAAGGAATTATTCTCAAACAAAGAATTTCTGAGTGCACATTTCTTTAACAGGTGAGCTTATAGCTTTCCTGTGCCATAGGCCCATATGATTCACATAATGAAAATATCCAGTCACTTTAATCTTAAGAGTGTGAGTATGCAGAAAAAATATATTTCTCAATTTTGACTTAAAATATTTGGACAGGGAATGCTCTTGGTCAACCAATAAGAACTATAAACCATTTAGTCTTGCTCACCAGACTGAACTCCAGTTTCAATGTAACTAAAATAATTCACAGTAATCCAAAATACCCACTAAAACACCATAATATGCTGCCTTATGCTTATATTTGAAATTTTCCCAGTTTGAATGGAATATGCGAATATTGACAATGGATATAATAATAATAACATTAATAGAAATAAAATATAAGTACAACATATTAAATATGAAAGTGTATAAAAATTATAGAGAAAATTAGATAAATTTATGGTGTATAAAATTAGAAAGTAAAGTCAAAAAAGGGAATGTAAAACTGATATTCCAAATAATTGGTGTAAAACAAATATAACTTGTAAAAAAGTTTTCTGTAAAAATAAAATTAGTGTTATGGAGAATGTAAAGCCAAAAGAAGATAACAAAAACTATAGCAACCAGAACATGTGCTTCCAAATGTTGTAACATGGAAAAATAAATTTCTCACCTTGGGTGTTTTCATTGGGTTCAATATTGTCAGATGGTGATTCAGAAGCATCCATAGATTTAGTGACGGTAACTGTATCCTCTAAAACTCTTACATTAGGCATCTGAAAAATCATAATTACAATGGAAAATAATCATTTTCTTACTCATGTACTTCTACAAACATAATGAACATCGTTACTCAGTTATATTTTTAGAAACAGTGAATCAGGAACATTAAAATATGTAGACAAACATTTTCACCTGATATTAGTGAGTGGAGGCAAATAAAATCTGTGGGTTAAAGTGAATAGATATATAATCATCATTTGCCCTTTCTTATTCTCTATATATTTCTTGTGTTAAAGTAAAATGCTATCAACCCCAAATAATAATTGTCCCATTCATTTCTGGATCAACAAATCTGACAAACCATATTCACATTTGCCTTAAAATTAACAATTATTAGGTTTAAGATCTGCAGGGTTACAGAAAATTTATAATAAATGACATAAATAGAATAGTTTAGGATACTCCACTATCTTATCTGCTTATACTTATGTAAAACCAAAACTACAGTACAAAACTATTTAACTCTGAGGTAGGTTTGATATGCGAGAATCCATCTAGTATTAGGCACAATGTCATGAGAAAATTGTCAAGGTCAGGGGGCAGTTCCTTATATCACCCACAGTTTCCCAGGAAGATCTGGTGTATCCAGAAAATCAGTCAGTTTGGGTTCTACTGGAGGTGTCCAGAGTACCACAGGATCTTGGGTTTGGGTCTCCTGTTCAGTAGCCAAATGTTTTAACCACAGGGCTAACACAACCTCTTAATATGATAATGTCATTCATAAATATTTGAATAAACACATTTAAGAAACATAAGGCAATATAGCTATATTGGTTATTGAGGAAATATTTAATTATAATATTTACAACATTTTAGAATATGGTACATATATAATTATAGTTATATAAAGATAAGAAGATAAGATAATCCATTGCACTAAACACAAACATTCTAAAAAATTATGCTTATGAAACAAATGAACATTATTTTACAGAAATGACTATTAATTTTTGAGAAAAGAAATGAAACATGATTAACCACATTTGCTTAAAATTTAGGCAACTACAAGTTCCACCTTCGCCCCCCCCTCCCCCCTTAGTTCTATCGCATATTTTGTTTGCCTATTTACTTGCACTCCCACATGCTGGGATCCTACTCGACTGAGTCCAGGGGGGTTGGAATATGTGAGTATGAGCAGGAGGCAAGGACAGAGGACAAGAATTAGAGTTAGTCTGGCACATTGAGCTGAATAAAGCATGATTTAAACCAGTGTTGGAGTTGTGGTTACATTCACCATCCCTTTCATCCCCACATTTCCTTGAAGCATTTCCGGTGAACCAAGGGGCTTATACAACTGATTCTTTGAGCAAAGAAAGTTTTTTTTCATTTAATGATTTTTAGTGTGCAAGACATGATCACTAATGAAATTACTCCAAAGACTGTAAAAAGTCACCAAATGTGGAACAAAGCAATATGCATTGACTTACGGTTGTTGTGAACTGAAAAGGACCACCTTGTGGCCAAAATATATATTCACCATAGAGCATTCATGCTCCTTCCTCCCCCACCCTTATGTGAATTGTGCTGAGTGTATTTCCTGGAGGTGTTTTGATGGGAGTTTCCCCTCAAACACCTTGTTGTGGAAAGGTGTGGTTGAGAGTGAATCTGGAAGCTGGTCCATGCCATGGGATTTATTTCCCCATTAACCACTTTGAGCATTTGAGGCCTGATAGTGCAGCTTGCCAAGTTCCCCCTGAAGAACCAGATAATTCTCCTTTAAAAGGTAGTGTGCTTGCACTTTGTGGTTATCCCTGGAGAGGATCTAAATACCCGAAAACAACCATAACTAGTCTGTATGTGATCTATTTGTTTTTCCTTAAGAATCCTTTAGCCCCTTATTAAAGAAACACAGGTCGGGTAGTGTGTTTGGTTGATTGACACTTTGCAAGGAATTAGTTTTCCCGTAAACAGTAACATTGAATATTTTCAGGTGATAGTGTGTCTGGTTTCTAGCATAAATTGATCCTTGGCACAGGATTTACTTCCCACAAATAAACACACACTGACACTTGCTTTTTTACTAGTTATTGCAAAATTATACACCTACTATTGTTGACTGTCAAAAAATAATAGTAGCAAAAATATGGAAAAAAAGGATAAGAAGTAATTCCAAAGGTATAAATTATGCTGGTCCAATTCCAGCATGTCAAGATCTGGTGAACCTCTGTGGGTCTAAGGCAGGCCAAGCTCCACATAGGAAAACCAAGGCCTAGCATTGCTAAGAAACTTCTGTCTCTGAACAGAAGTGAAATCAGGACTATGGTAAGGCTACTGACAGGCCACTACAGAGTCAATAGGCACCTAAACCTCTTGGGAATCATGGGCTCACCCAACTGTAGATGGTATTGAGACTACATTTCACTTATTATGCGAGTGTAGGGCAGTTGCCAGAACTCAAAACAACTTCCTCGGGGCACCATTCATCGACCCTGAGGAAGTCAGCCACACACCCATTAAGGACACTTGGGCCATTGGGCTCTATGGGTGATGGTTACACGGTAGCCATCAAAGGTACAAAGGACGAAATAGGTCTAAGTGCCCTTGGGCCTTACTTTTATATTTCTCTATAAATTATTAATATAAATGAAACCCCTAGGATGAATTAGGTAACAAATAATTAGTCATTGCATTTTAAGACATAGGTTTCATTGTGTTTCTATAGTAATACATGAAATTAACTAAATCTCTTCAGCTATGGCACAAGGTAAACTAGCCAATATTAAAATGGAGTGAAATTCATGGAGACATCACTGAGTTGGACTATTGGATCTTCCAGTATCATTTAAGTGTTCAATGAATTTGGATGTCAAAAAATTCAGGTTTTCACATTAACACATATTAGTTGGACTTAATTTTCCACTTTGCAGGTTTTTCAACTTATTAACTTCATATAGTAAAAATCAAATTGGCACATGAATTTCTTCTGGAGCCCATTTTCGCTTGTCATTCCTACTAAATCTTCAACATAACATCTGGCTAACATTTAAAACCATTGGGGAACAAAAATCTACAAACCAATGCCACCTGAAGTAATCAGAATGAGGATGTAGGATATAAATTTCTATTAATCTTAAAGATAGAGTTTATCCCTTAATCAAATGAGGTAATTTTGACATTTAACTAAATTACAAGTTCTGCAAAAATAGAAGTGAATTGGAAATGTTTACCTGATGAAATGAGAATGAGAGATGAGACATGAACTGAGAAATGGATAGGAAATGTGTCTTTGGACACCCGTGTATGACTTAGGTTGTACAGATGAAACTATGTTTGAGTACAGTTAAGCCATGGAGTAGGACAGGGCTGTCTGTTGTCACTGATACTTTTTAACTTGTACTCAGAGGAAATGTTGAAAGAGGCATGAGAAGCTGTAGAGACTGGAATAAAAGTGGGTGGGGCAACCATTAAGAGAGTGAAAATTATAAATGACCCATCTCAAGCTAGCCACTCAGCCAAATTAATGCTGAGCACACTGCAGGACCAATGTGAAATGTTTGGAATGAAAATTAATTGTGAGAAAATGAATGTAATGAGATTCTTGAGAAGTAGGAAGACTATCATATGTTAAATAAGAGACTAGGAGGGCATAAGTTGTAAAAGGTTAAAAGTTGACATTTTTACAAGGCAACTTGGAGGAAAACAAAGATAGGGACAGGGAATTTTGGAAGAAGAAATTGTTGAAGACACTAGTCAGTGCCAAATGTTGCACTTTGTTGAATTTCATATTTGTTTTGTTGAGCCTCTGGTGATTATTTTGTTTTTTTTTTGACCAACCGGTTTCTCTTTGTGATAATTCTGTCCATTCTGTCACTAACGGTTGTTGGACACAGTGTGCTAAATAAATTAGCTCTCTAGTTCTTGCTCCACCTTGGAAGTATGATTATACCCAATAGAATTGCATTTGCAAAGAAAGCATTAATGAAAGTAAAAGATTTGATGATGACAACCTTAGATAAAAAAGGGAAGAAGAGGTTATAGTGAAAAATCTCCTACAGAGCATAGCATTGAATGGATCTGAAACTTGGACCTTGAGGAAGATTATTGAGTGTACTTTGATGATTTTTAGATGTGAGTGAGGCAAAGGATGGAGACACAAATAGATGTGATTCTGTTTAAAGTAGCATATAGCCCTCCTTATATGTAAAAATTTACCTGAGTATCCTCATCATCTTCACATGCAGTGTCTTCAGTTTCCTCATGTAGCTCCCCTTCACTCAAATAAGCAGTAGATGGAATCAATCCTTCATTATCCACCGGAGGATGCCTCCTTGCTATGTGAGCTTTGAGGGAATATGGAGTGGAAAAAGCAGCTGAGCAGTTGGTGACCTGGCATGGATATGGCTTTTCTCCTGTATGGGTTCGTCGGTGAGTTTTCAGGTGGTGGCTTGCAGTAAATGCCTTTCCACAACCATCCTCAGCACATCTGAAGGACATAATGGAAAAGGCCATAAATAAAATTTGTTTACAACAGAAAACAGGAAAAGGAGGATGTGGAATAAGAGCTGCATTTGTCTTCTAAAGCCTAGTAAGCTTCAGTACATGATAGTGATAGAGCATGTATAAATGAATTAAATATATTTTTTTATTATTGAATTAATCCCAGAGCATAGCATTTTGTTATAGTTATAGCAATGATGCAAATAGGCTACTTATTTTTAAATCATTATTTTTCCAGGTTATAAAAAATTTACCTACTCATTTGATCTTGTGCATATTTGAAAACTAAAGAATCCAAGTCCTTCAAGGGACTCATTACATTTCAAGTTAATCTTAGTTATATATTTTTCTGAGTTTTTCATATTGGATTAAGATGTTTCTCTTCTAAGAAGTCTGTACAAATTTCTTTAGTAAGTCAAAGCAAAGTAGAAATATTTGTTCAGTGTGCAATAAAAAACTCTCAGACCAACCTTCCCATTAGAAAATAAGGTCTCTGGTTAACATGGTATATTATTTAGTGAATAAATATTTTCTCGGTCTGAGAGGATACCAGAAGAAAATTGAAACTAGATTTGGGCTAATGAACTAATATGTGAACATGTCCTATGACAGAATCATATATCATCTAGATATATACTAGGATTTGAACCTGGTATTTCTCTCGTTAGCATTCTAGTGCGCGAGGAAGTGTAATAGCAGACATACAGAATAACTTACTAAAAGAAACTACTACAGCTCATGAAACATGATTGGGTTGAAATGCTACAGCAAGTAGGAACATCTCATATCCCTTTTGGAAATATGACTAATGGTAGCTTGGTGGAGTATCATGAAAAGACAAAATGGCCAGCAAAGAAATTGGGTTTTCGCCCCACTCAACTCACTTATCAGCGAACTTTTACATTCATCCATTAGGACTAACATTGAAATGTTATTTTGAACATAGTACTTTCTAAGAACTTCTTTTGGAATCACTGGGTTTTGATGAGACCTACTGAATCCTGTGCTAACATGGTATAACATAGACTGGTTCGACTATGCCATTTCCCCCTTTTTCTAGACAAAAGATGACTTGAATAGAAGTGAATAGAAATGATCAAGAAAAGACGATGAGTACCCACCTGAATGGTTTCTCCTTGGTATGAGTTCTGACATGCTTTTTCAAATCACTCAGAGTGGTGAAAAACTTCAGACAGCCATATTCCCCACAGTTAAAAGTGTTACCACTATGCAGTCTCAAATGAGCTTTGAGTCTAAAAAGAGAAAATTGAAGGGCTCCAAAAATCTGTAACAAGCTTATTATACAGAACAAAACTTCTGGGAAAATTATTGTGGTATATTAATTACAATTTAAGGATGAAAATGAAAAAAATGTCTATTTATCTACGTTGAAATGTTTTCTTACCTGTATAATGTATTAAACGCCTTTTCACAACCGACATATCCGCATTCAAATGGTTTGATCTTGGTGTGAACGCGAATATGTATCTTCAAGCTGTATGAAGTGAGAAAAGCTTTTCCGCAACCTGGTTCAGCACATTTAAAACGATACTCTCCTGAAGAAACAGAAGATTCTAAGATTGTACTTGTTAATGTTTACACGCCTATTAACTGAAGGAATAAAATTCTTTCACGTATACTCCAGAGAAAGACACCATGAGGGAATATTTGCTTACCCTTATGCGTTTTCATATGGGTTCTAAGGTTTCCAGCTGTGCTGTAACTCCTTTCGCAATTGTCATATTCGCACCTGTACCTTTTAATTTCCTTTATATTGGTTTTTGGATCGTGCGTCTCAATTGTCAACGTGGCATGGGATGGATTTTCAGGCATTTGGGAGTTTCCAGGATGAATGCTAAAGTAAATTTCATCTGATGTGATGGTATGATGTATGTACCTGAAGTCATTAACACGACAAAATATATATGAAGATTATTACACAGCCGTACGGAAAAAATAGTGACATGCGAAATCTCAGAATTAGGCAATAAGAACAATGTATTGGATAATAACCCGGCATTTTCGTCTTGGCTCACGCTCACACCACTGAAATCATCGGGACAGGATTTGCTCTGCTCTGGGAGCATTGAAAACACTGGAATCTGTTCGAAAACCCTTCCAAACGATGTTGGATCAAGGCTATCATCGATGTAATCTTGAAGATCATGTGTCACAACATCCAAAGATCCATTTGGCTCAGACTCGAGCTTCTCCGTAGACGACCAGGTCGCCATTTCTAGCAGGGTTAAAAATGTTTACTTGTCAATCGTATCTGTCACTTTTCGTCGAAGAACTTAATTTATTTATGGATCCAATTTCTATTAAGAACTTCGTCTTATCAGTCCGTGTTTTACATTTTATCACATGATAAACTGTACGTGAAACTCACTTGGCACACGAATGAAATACCAGCATACAAACTTCGACACCAAAATGTAAACAAACTGAATCAACACCGAAGCTCCAGTACGGCCGGAGTACCATTAGTTCCACTCGCATGACCCATCCTTATGACTGATAGGAAAACCTGCTACCGTCTTTATAAAAATAAATATACCTCCACTTATAAACCCCCAGATTTTTGGTAAGATTAGGAATACCCCGCTAATTAAAGTGGTTTATAACAGCGAAAATTAAACAAAGAAATAAAGTGGACAACTTTTAATTCTACCAGGAAAACTTTACAAATTTAACGTCATGGAATACTTTACGAAATAGATAATGCTGAAGTTTCCGAACACTTTTCATTATTCAGATGTTTTTTGAATCTTGTCGCTAGCCTCGCTTTCATAGCTGTGAGTTATATATCTTTTCATTTCATGCCTGGCATCAACTCAACTTCCGGTTGTTTGTCCCTGTGAGAAACTCTCTTCCGTTCTTGTAACCACTATGGTAAGTGAACGAAATTATTATCTTATTGCATCAAGTATTCATATTAACTTTTAAGCACTCGAAAATACTCCATTTTCACCTTTTGGCATTTTAGTTTTTGTTAATTATATCCATAATGATGCTTCTATGTCATTATTGTTCTAACGATAATACCGAAAACTGAACAAATGGTTTACGAGCCTCTCGCACGTCGTTTCTGGTAAAGAACGGTTAACCCGTCATTGCATCTGCACATTTGAGCATAATTTTTCTTTTTATCGTATGCCTTTTCAATGATTCCTGCAATATTTGTTCTTGGAAATGATTATATGTTTTTGCCACGTGACATAAGGTGTTTTGGTTCTCCATTGTATTAAAACCCTTCTTCACTGTATGACTGTCTTTTCCTAGTATTTTGTAATGTATTAACTTTACTCCCTCATTTGTAGGCTCGAGGACCTAAAAAGCACTTAAAGCGCTTAAATGCGCCTAAAGCATGGATGTTGGATAAATTGGGGGGAGTGTACGCACCCCGTCCCAGTACCGGGCCTCACAAACTACGAGAATCATTGCCGTTAGTGATATTCTTAAGGAATCGTCTGAAGTATGCGCTGACAAGAGGGGAAGTCACGAAGATAGTAATGCAACGCCTCATAAAAGTAGACGGAAAAATTAGAACAGATGCAAACTATCCTGCTGGATTTATGGGTAAGTTGACAACAAGGTGCATTCGTTAATAGCTAGTACAACTTCAACTATAATGTTCATTCCATTTTAATTCATGAATAACCAATATTTTTACATTCATAGATGTAATTACAATTGATAAGACCGGAGAATTTTTCCGCCTCATTTACGACGTGAAGGGGAGATTCACTATCCATAGGATAACTGCCGAGGAAGCCAAGGTAAAAAGAAACTTAAAATTCACAAAGTAAATAATGTTTTCGTAATTTCCTTGAGTGGATGTGTCATGGCCTTAATATTGTAACAAGTAGTATTTATAAAGATGTTTTGTTATGTAGTAATGCCAGTGTTATAGTTTTCTGTTATTAATAAGGTTTGATGAACTTTTTAAGCATTTAGTAGGCTTTTGTGCTGTCTAAACCGGTTCATGTTACATTAACCTACGGCATTTTGTCATAATTTTGGTTAAGGTTCATTTTGCAAATGAGAAAACGTCTTATTCACTTTTTATTCGAACTTATTTTAAATATTGTGTTAATGTATAGGCAGCATGGTTTTAGTGATAAATAAAGTTAAACTTGGAAATCGTAGGTTTAATTGGTTTCTGAGATAAATATTTGGTTTCTGTGAATAAGGCGGAGAATGAGTTATAAATTATTTTTAATTTACGAGGATCAACGATTTCCATTAATTGTCGCTGTATCTTGCATAGTCATGTTTTTAAGAATAAGGGTGTGTTTGTATTTTAAAAATTGTTTGGCATCAACTAAACGATTACATGTTCTTGTTCCGTAGTACAAGTTGTGTAAAGTCAAGAGGGTCCAGACAGGACCAAAGGGTATACCCTTTTTGGTTACCCATGACGGACGAACCATTCGTTATCCTGACCCCGTCATTAAGGTCAATGATACCATCCAGTTGGATATAGCATCATCAAAAATTATGGAGAGCATTAGGTTTGATTCAGGTTGGTTTCTTATTTTTATGCTTGTTTAGGCATGCATTATTTTTTAAAAATTATGTAGAGCAATTGGCTACAGAACAGGAGACCCGGGTTCAAGTCTCGACAACGCCTCCAGCTGGGTTGTCCCTCAACCCTGATAAGTGAATCTTTAAATACCTCTCGGCTTTTTACTGTTTGTATTGTATTTGTCAGACCATTTTATTCCTTTCTGTTCAATTTAAGCCAGGATGCCATTTCAAGAAATGTTTTTCATGTGTCTTAATTGTTAAATGATATTAACATGAATATTTTGAACTTTTAGAATTTGTAGATAATTTATTTACATGCACACTCCCATAAAATTACTTTTATGAAACAAACAAATTACAATTTCACCATTTCTTCAATGCATGAGAGAGAATTTTCTTGATGTTCAAGAGAGGATATGCTTCCACTGAGAGGGGGAAGACTAATTGCTCATTTATACTTGAATATGTGTTGCATTAGTTTAGCAGATTTTCTGGAATTTCCATGTTTAACGTACAAGGTGGCCTAAGTTCTGTACTAAAATCTGCTCCCAAATTCTTTCTTGGTTGTATTCTCCTATTAAGTGAATTATGGCAGTTTGTCTTCCTTATTCAGAGAATTTGTGATGTTTTGTTCCGTGTATGATGTTATCTGTTGTGTTGGAGTAACTTGCATTTTTAATGCATTTAATTTAAATTTGTAAATCTTTAATAGTTATGCTAATTCTGTGTTTAGAGAAGATTTTTGGCCACATTTTTAAGAATTAAAATTTTATGTTTCTATATGCCCCTGCATACTTAACGTTGTGACATTAAATTATTGTTAAGAAACAAACACCTTTCAATTTTTATTTAACAGCATGTAATGCTGCCGACCGGGCTAGCCTGGTGGATAGCATGCTTGCCGGCTAACCCAAAGGTCACATGTTCGAATCCCGCCCAGGGCATGGGTGTTGTATTTGTTCAAGTTTGTTTTTCTATGATTTGATGAGGTGCGAAATGACCATAGCCATCAAAGCACCTTATAAATAAAAATAATAATACTACTACTACTACTAGCATGCAATGTTAATGTAAATTATAGACTTTCTAATAAATTAACATTGAATGATCCAAGATAAATAGCCTTTAAACATTGTGAAAAGTATAATGTTGTCACCAACAATTTGTTTGGCAAAGCAATGTGAGAAATTTGCCTTTTTTGAATCCACGTTTGTGAGAGTCCAAAGAGTTTACAGGATTTATTTTCAGAACAAATTTGAATCTAGTTAAAACCTTCAGCGTGCTGACCCCACACTCCCGCGCGCCAACCTCCGACCTCACGCTCCCTCCTCCTCCCTCGCCTCCTCCTATCTTACACCTTCCATCGTCCGTCCCCGTCTCATACTCCCTTTCCTGCCGAAACGCGGCGGCGTGGGGATGCGAAGTGGGGATGAGGAGGATGCGAAGGACCCCAGGCGAGAAGGGAGGAGGAGGAGGCAGGAAGAGCGAGAGAACGTCAGGGAGGGAGGGAGATGTGCCGGGGTTTTCTGCCCTGCATCTCGCCCGGTGCTTCATTCCGTGGTGTTATGAAACACTCCTGCCTGTCCGTCCGGACCCTTCGCGGGACGGAGGAGGACGTGGAGAGCCCCGGACACCTTTAAAATGCTCGGCTAAACCATCCCCCCCTCCCCACCTACCCCCGCCCCCGCGGCCTTCCTTCCCCCGAGGGAGTCGAATGATACATACACATTCGGGGGCGATTATGCTAACACGACGTGGAGGTGTGCGGTGGCCTGAGGGCGAGAGGGACAGAGTCCACGATGCGGAGAAGGACACGAGATAAAGAGAGAGGGAGGAGTTGAAAGGGTGGGTAATGTGCAAGGGTGGGGGAGGATAAGCTTCCCTCTGGTTTGGAGTGTGTTGTTTTACCTTCGTCCACCCCCTCTATTATTTCACTTAAGCGGTAATGATTAAACAGTCCATGAACAGTCTCTCCCCGCTTCGAAAGGGCCCTGCCGAACAATGCTCGGACAGCATTCCTCCCTCCGCTGACACGTAGTCCCCACACTTTCTCCTCCCTTTCTCTCTCTCTCTCTCCCTTTCTCTCTCCCCCCCCCCCATCCCACACGCACACACATCTCCGCCCCTTTACTCTCTCACCAAGAGCACCCACCTTATCCCACTACGTTTTGGTGCTTCACGCCCAAGCCGCCAGACCAAATCTCCTCTCTCGCCCTCTCTCCCCACTCCTGGCTCTTTGTCCCTCCCCCTTTCCGCTACCAGAGGGTCCCTCGCGACCCCTCTCCCTCGGTAGCCACTCGAGCGCCCCAAAAACTTTCCCAAAACCCGAAATCCCTGTGATTCTCCACCCCGGTGCAACCTCCCGCTTCCCCCCGCGCCCTCCAGCCGCCATTACTCCACCCACTACACCCCCACCGTCCCTCCCTCTCTCCCGAAGTGCTCCTCGGACTCCCAGCGCCGCCGTCCTCAAAAGCACGCGCTTAAACGTCCAATCCGTCCCCCATCTCCTTCTGGTCCTCGCGTGAATCCCCCCGGGGAATCCACGTCGCTTGTGCCTGTCCAACTCCCCGAGGCTAAAAAAAGACCCCCCGGGAGAGTGGAGGCCGGAGTTTACTGGAAGGAAAGAGGGAGAGGGGGAGGTGCCGCGTAAGGGTGTCCCGTGCTACTCCATGACGTCACACACACTATGACGACACCACACTATATGACGTCGAAGACGACGAGGGAGGTAACACGCGAAACCTAATGGGCTCGTGTGGAAACCATCTTGCGAAGAGTATCACGCTCCGCCCATCTTGCGACGTAAGTGTAATGCGCGAGAAATTCGTAGAATTCGATCGACCATCAGTTCCAGTCAGGAGTATCTAAATTTACTCGAGTTTCGACTTCGCGAATTTCAACTTCAAGCACGATCGCCTAAAACGTATATTATGCATACCGGATCAGAATCAGTGCTAAGCAAGAATAAAGTAAAGCAAAGTTAAAAGTATCAGCTTTCGAACAAGTTTTTTTCGGTTGCGCACCATATTTCTTCCATTTTATGACATATCATGCATATTTATATACTTTTTTGACACATATGTTTAATAAAACAATAATCAGCAGGTAAATTCTTACACTTTAATTTTTAAAAATAATAAACGACCATCGGTTCTACAGTGTCCTAATCAAGGGACCTACTGATCATTATTTTATTGACATGGATATACAATTATTATCGCGATTCGCCAGCACTAAAATACTTATTATTATATTTATAGGAATTTTATTTAATGTTTTTAATGCAATAATAATATTTTGTAATAATGCAATAATAATGCTATACTAATACAATAATATTACAATAATAAGCCAAGCGGATTAGCCTATTGGGTAGCGTAATCACTGGTTAACCCAAAGGTAGCGGGTTCAAACCCCACCCAAGGCATGGATGTTGTGTTTATCCATATGGGTTTTTTCTGTGATTTTAATAGGTGCGTTTGAAATGACCATAGCCGTCGAAGCACTCTACAATACAAAAATATTACTACTACAATAATAATAAAATATTATGAAATAATTTTATTCTATTGATAATTCATTAATTCAAAACAATAGAAACAATTTAACAGAGAATACAGAAATGCTAAATTCGAAGAAATAAATGAGTAAAATACAAAAAAGCAATAATGGTTCCGCTAAGCCACAGAAAGCTTATCGGAAGTACCTCCGAGATGTCAATAATTTTACAATTTTGTTTTGAAAATTCAGTTACTTAATATCGAAATAACCCATAAGAGTAATAAAATATAGAGATCTGATTCATGGAGAATTACATCAAAGTGCTTTATACCAACGGTTTTAACTTTAAGGTGAAGATTCACTTTTTAAAAATAAAATGATTCGGAATAGGTATTGGCAAATTTGATTATTGAAAAAAAATATTTTCTTAATGTGTTTACAAATACTTTGGATCGACAGATTGTAAGATGTGAAATTAGCCGATTGCGATGGGAGAAGTCTCCTACGCAGGACCATGTAACTCTGATATCCACGTCAAAAGAGTCCTGTGAGTTAGGCGAACATTGCGTTGCCCGCGTAAAAATTAATTTAAAAACATTGTGCAATAATATTTGTTAGCCCGTTGAGTCAGGGATGCGTCCCTTGGGATACAACACGAAGGTAAGGCGAGTGGCATTAGTCACAGTGAAATGTTACTTCGTCCGCTCGCATCGTGAGGTCGGTCGTCACCTTCCCACAGTTCAATTTACACGTGTGGCCTCGCAAAGTCCAAATTCGAAGCCCTACTGCTATACGGGGAGAGATCCAGATGGATGCAGGGATGGAGGAGGGAGACGGGTGGGGCGCGCAAGAAACCACACGGCGGCCCTCCTTCTTCTATCCCCTTCGAAAAACCCGTCCCTCTGTCGGCTACCAAGCATCCCGTCCCTCTGAGCCCCCCATTACCGGCAGCGGGGCCCTTGCAAATCCCCCTCGCTCTCCCCCTCCCCCCCCCCACCTCACCCCCTCCCCCCACCCCCCCCCCCCCCCCCACCCCCCCCCCCCCCCCTTCCCCCCCCCCCCCC
>WURS02438190.1:0-15190 GCA_011762765.2 Rhinocypha anisoptera | reverse complement strand
AAAATCTAAATATTCCCTGAATTACTAGATAACTTGGATTGTATTGTAACTTTCAAAATGATAAATACGAGACTATCGCCATTTAATTTGAATGAAATTTATTCGTTAACGGAGAATGTACTGTCCATTTTTTATTTGATGCTGTTAACTGAGATTTTTATTATGAAATATATTCTTCCAATCACTCAGTTGACAGTCTTACACTTTTCATTTTGCAATTCTGCTAATGATATGATAGCCTACTTCTTTGATAAACCCTCGATTATATATTATTCATATCTTAAATATTGAATTATATAATGATATCTTAAATATTAAATATGAATTATGAAATTCCACCTGTGACGATATCATCGGTGCATTTTATTATAATATCAATATATATTCGTGTATCACATACTGTGTGAAATTTGTTACAAATAGTAAAATTTATTTTTATACATAAATTAGCTATAGTTTACTTTAATCAATGTTACGATTATGCTCCCCTCTATATTTTTGGAATGGGACAGACAAATATTATATTAAGTACTCTATTTTCCTGGCGTCGAATTATTTATCTGCGTTAATCGCCGGTTGATCTATTCACAATTTTCCTGTTAAGTTTCATGTGGTACGACTGGATTTTATATGGTTATAAATATCAATAGTTTTCCCAGCTTAATGCCTTCTGTATATTTAGCCGAATGACATATTGACCGTTGTTCACTATAAACATTTTCACTGCGGTTGAAATTCAACCTGATATAAAATGCCACGAGTTAGAATCCGCAATATACACAGAAAATATTCGTTTCACTAGTAGTTTAAATTGATGAAGCAATTAACTGCTGATCACTGGAATGTATATATATTTGCGTTATCCTACCTCACATTCCTGTAAAAAAAGTCGAACAAAAAATATTTTTGACATAAAAGCATATATCATTAATATACAGGAGTAGGTGTAGACGAGTAAAACGCAAGCCGCAACTATGAATGTAAAATTGTGAATTACGGGTATGTAATTAGAATTGAAATGTTTCCACTTTTGAATTTCCTTTTGCTCATACTGATATTTTCATCGTGCCGGATGTTATATGTGTCTCAGTTATAGGGGAAGAATTAAGATACTTTTCGTCCACCGCATCTACGCATCTTTACAACAGTAGTAAAATAAGAATATGCCTACCTAGTAACAAATAAAACGAATTAGGCCATTATTGAATAATTTTGAAAGTATGATGACATTATGTAGGTATTACTGAAAACTAAATATTATCTCGCTCGAGATATTAAACCGAGACATGATATTTCATTTCGATTTACATTTATAAATGCTCTTTTATGTTCACGGGCTATGATGCATTTAAAAAATTACACCCGATTCAAACTCGAAATATTAATATATTTTTGACTTTCACTTTTATTTTATATTCAAATTTGAATCATCGGCCATAGCTTCTTTTATTCGTGTCCATTTAAAATTTACAAATATTACGTTTATATTTTCCAAGAACACTTCTTGAAACAAGTAGAATGAGAATATAATTATAAAAAGTTTTTTCTTAACTTTCGATGACTCAATTGAGTAGCAACTCGAGGATTTTCTCGAATCCGCTGATGAAGACTGACGCTCCTCTCTCCCATGGAAACACACAGCCACACGCACACACACGTCCAGGCGCCTCGAAGTCTTATCGCCGAATGAGGGAATGTTCAAATGAAACAATATGATTGGCTTTCCGAATTTCGAATTTTGCTTTCCTATTGGCTAATATTGTGACAGCCGCTAGTAGGTACTGCCGAAAATTTCGGTATTCTTTTGTTTGTCTTATTGCCGTATGTTAAACGTTTTTTCAAAAATTAATAAATTTGGCCTAAAATTAGTTATTTCTCATTGAAATTCCAAAATAATTAATTTTAACGATATATGTTATATCAATTGTGAAATATTTCCTATAATCACCCACAATCAATATTTTTAAACAAATAACTTATGACGTACTATCCTTCTGTTATTAAGACTCTTAACTTATAATTATCTTTGACACATGTAATTTTTTTGAACATCAGGTAACAGAAACGGAATCGTGCTCTTGGAATATTTAAAAAAAGGATAACTCATAAAGTACCTCCAATTGTAAGTGGAAATAATGTGTTGCATTAGGTTTTGAGATGTGTATAAAATACGGGATTTTATTAATATCGGATATTTTATCGTTATTGTGTTCCATGTTAAAAAGTAAGTGTAGTAAAATGTTTTGTGGTATAGGAAAAACAGCAATGTTGATATAGTGTAATATCACTTGGAAAAATCTGCGAAATAGTACTGCACTTTCGCGTATGTTAAGAACGCGAAATTAATACGTTTTATACAGCATTGTTTTTGCGTTTTTATCTTAAATCATTATCCAAAAGATTTATTTGCATGTGCACTGCTAATCAAAATGCAGTCATTTTTCTCGCCTTATGGAAGATTTGTTCTCGAAGGAGCCAGCACGATGTGAAGGAATACGATCGTAATAATTATTTTCGCCGACCGGGTTAGCCTGGTGGGTAGAGTGCTTGGCGGCTAACCCAAAGGTCGCGGGTTCCCAAATCTCGCCCATGGCATGGTTGTTGTTTTTGTCCAGATGGATTTAGTATGACGTGAAGTGGTGCGAAATGACAATAGTTGTCGAAGCGCCCAATAAACGAAAATACTACAATATTTATTGCATTTATACCTAGATGGTATTCAGAATCGTAAATGTTAGTGTCCACGGCCATTGTTTTATAATAGTATGTGCCAATAATTTTTTGCTGATAATATTTATAAATCTAATGTTTGTAAGATATTGAGAAATCATATTTGTCGACTGAAGGTTTCCAAATGGATTTCTTTTTTCTATAAGCATAGGCAGAGGCACTAGCACGAATCGAAGGAACACAACGGTATTAAGGAACGCGCACCTAGATCGCAATCAGAATCATACAACAATACGGGCACAGCCGTAGTTTTTTTTATAGACTGTATAGTGTCGCCGTAAGATATATCTTCCTCAATATTTCTCTTATTCTAGAGAATCCCTCAGCGTTATCGTTATTCCATACATGTGTGAGTTCACCCCTTGCTTAGTGTAAGTTAGACACTTGATCCTCCGCCGTATTGTCATTTGTAAATTGTGATATCACATTTCCAGAATTGTCGGTCGAGCGTGGTAACCGCAGCACCACCGAGAGCTGTGCAGAAACATATTTTTAGAGGATCCTCTGATCCTAAACCTCCTCCTACCCATTCATCCCAATCCTTGTACAACATTTCTCCCGGACTAAAGGGCCGAATGTCTAAACCAGACTTGAAATAACACAAAAAAAAAGAAAGAAAACCATTGGATACTGCCTGCATCGCTCCCTCACTCGGCCTTGCCCGTGAATCCCTATCCTTGGCCCTGAGATCATTTAACTCTTGTCCAGATCTCTTTCAGGGTCGCCAAGCCAACGACCTTTAATCGGGTCTTTCCCCCGCCCCCCCCCTTTAACAATGAGTTTTAAACACGATTGTGAATCGCGTAGTCAGGGTGGCGTGGATAGGTGGCGTATTTCGTAGTCTAAAGACCTTGCGTCAGCTTGCATGGTATTACGTAAAATTCTCTCCCATGAATGTTATACCTTCCATTAATTTTAACTTGAATCATGCGTGAATTTAGTAATAATGTTATAGATGAAGTGTGCAGGTTAATTCGTCAGGTGTAATAATGTCAGCAATAATTTTAGGAAATAGGGAACAATCGTATGATCCATCGAACGGTAGAGGTTTTTTTCAATAACTCCTTAGTATTATAATGAGTTAGGATGAATTACTTTGTGAATTACAGGCTGAATGAATTTTTGAATCCTTCTGAACTAAATAGATTGTGGACAACATAGGAACTTATATTATTTTTATTTAAATTAATAAAAACACCATAAACTACTCATAGGACGAAAATATAAATCTCTGTGAACAGGCGTCAACGTTTGGCTAGCGAATCGCGGCGATTTCCGTGAGAGGCCGTCATCGTTTTAACTGTATAACTCCTCTCTGCATTAACGATTGGTCACTTGCTATTGACCTGTTAGCAGAGTGCACACGCGTACTCATCTGAATAGACTTTGAATTATAAATACACTTAATATCGTTTCGTTTATCCCGTGGTTGAAATGTTTCTATGCAGCTTGCCGTGTATTTATGATAATACCTTTTCTTTTTTCATTAAAGAAGCTACTTTTTTCAAGTCCTCATCTTTAGGCAACAGTGTTAAAAAGAAATTCAGCAATTCACTGGCAAAATTAAAATAAGGAATGTGTCCATACTAGTATGCAAGTAAGGTTGCTCATATTTTGAATTCTAGATCGTATAACATCTTTTGACAGAGGGATTTGTTGAATCTTCTTTGTTGAACCATCCAAAACTAAAGGAATTTTTACAACTCCCTGATTTTTGTATATTTCTCTTGAATTCTCTTTTTTATAATTTTTTATCGTTTGCCCAAAAACTAATATATCCTTGACCTGCCCCTCCGGCCATGATGTGATTTGTGTAAATAGTGTTTATTTCTCTTGAAGTGCTCTTATTTGTTATTAGTGTGTTTATCTAAGCAGTGAAGGACCTCAAGGAAAACAAAGCATTATGAGCAGATAGAATCAGCACAGAAAATTTTTAATGCCTTTGGAGACAAATCTATTGATACCTTGTTTGGAATAATCACGGATTGCTGAGATAGTTTTATCCTGCCAGACGATTTTGTGAAGAGTGAAATGGTGGCTCTTCTGTAGAAGATGAGGTTAGGTATAGGTAGATGGGATATATTAGCAGATAAGGTGGTCAATGTGGAGGAAAGTACTTTAAGGAAAAGAAGAATAAGGTGGATAGCAGACACACAATGGGGCATAATGGTTTTGTGAGTAATACGAGAAGGAAAAAATGGAGGGTAATACTGAGGGACAAATATATAAGGCAAATCATAAAAGGCAAGGATGAAGGGTTGCAGTCAACCAACCTTCGGATTGAATTACTAATGAAGATATGTTTTGTCCAATGCTATTGTTCACCTGTCTATCCACTGTCTAAGGGAAATGGTTGTTTTTTATGATTTGTTTTGTACATTGATTTATTCATACTCAATACATTGGATTCATTCGGAATGTAATACATTTTTCACATTGTAAGTGTTTCACACACACTGTATTGTAGTACAAGTCTTTATTAGTAGAAAGCAATTCGAATTGACTTGATAAATTAAGCACAAGTGTAGAATATTTAATTTGCAAAAAAGACGTCGGGATAAACAATAGGGAATATCTCAGCGAAAATTAACCGATTTTCTTTTATAAAAAATCATTTGATTGTAAAATCAAATGGCCACATTTTAAAGTAATAAAAATAGCAATAATATCATTTTTGCAATAAATAATTGATTTGCAAAATTTCGTCATTTTAAGGGGTTTTTCGGAATTTTTGCAATAACTAATGAACAAAATTAGACGTATAAGAGCTCAAATTAAAGGTCTCTTAATTATCTATAACTTTGGAATTAAACGTTTTTCTCTAAAACCTCTAAAACCATTACTAAAATTTATAGGATAAAAAAAACTGTTGTTTTACACCTTTAACCGACCGAGGCTCAAAAACCATCCTAGTTCAATCGTATCAAACATCATATCATATCATCTTGTATCCCCCTCTACAAAGGTGCATAGGTCTCGTGCTACCTTTTTGAAAAAGGCCAAAAATGTCTCTATTGATTGGACTATAAATGAGTGTTGTTGCTTCGTTACAAAATTGCAATAGATCTTTGCACACAATGGACACTATTACCATTTTGTAACAAAGAAAGATTGCAGCGATATGGAGTAAAATTAAAGTCTTTGAAACAGAAAATATATACTTTGGAGACTATTTACATCTTTATTGATATTACAACAGATATTTAGAAAATCATGTTGTTATGATGGTTGAGTCGGAAATACGAAGATGTGAAGAAAATATTATAATAATTTCCCTTAACTACAGTTAATTCGAGGTAAGTGAGCATTGTTTCTGAAATTAAATGGAACGTATGTACCGTTTAACACCCACGGAAAGTTACAGTACGTTCTACTGTATTGTTTGAACGAGTCGTTTAGAATTTTACCGCCCAATACCAATTTAAAAACTTTTTCAACTTTTCAAAGTGACTAACGATATGGCGGTTTACATGGGTATAGCGTGGCGTGGTGTCTGTTAGAACGTTTTTCCTTGTAAATGTTTTGTGTTCAATGTACATCTAAATTAATACAACGGTATAGATTTTGAAAATGTTATTTTTATCTCTCAGTAGAGGAGGTTTCTATTTCAATCTTTAATTTATAATTACGTCAGAGAGAAAGTAACATGAGTTATGAAGGTTTTACAGTGCTTGAAGAAGCAGATTGGAAAGTGATTTAAATTTTTCTTGCCAAAAGTATTTTAAGTGTGATTTAACAGAAACGGGTGATTTTACGGTATTGTGTGCACCAGCTTTCATGAGTTCCTCGTTCACTTCGGTGTAACCTGCGTTTGTGAATCGATTGATTTCCCTTTATTTATGATGAGACTTGGAAGAAATCGGAAGAACGATGATATATTGTTATCAATATTCTGTTGGAAAGGACGCTGTTTTAATTTTGTGTTATTGATATTTATCAAAATCGTTTTAAATTATGTTTTCTTGCACGTTTAAATTATCCATTCTCATTATGTGCAAATTATGTTAAAATACGAATTGTAGTAAAGCAATATTTTATTCTACTAAATTTTCGTCCTCACTGTTCGAAAGTACATCGGAACGTGTTCTGTTGACGTAGACTTAGATCAATATATTGGTATAGTTTTCTGCCAATTGGCCTTAAGGTCAACTCAATCAAAATTGTCTTCTTTACATCGCCTCCTTGTTTTTCCTAAGTCTTCTACCTTTAACTCTGTGAAAATCTTTTTATTCTCCATCCTATTTTTGTCTTTTTAATTTTCTTAGCTGTTTAAAAAAATTATTTTCATCAGTCTTCGGTCCTCTCTCACAAAATTTGAAGGCTATCCATTATTTACTTATTAAATCAACTTATTCTTTCCATCTTTCTTCAGGTCTACATGAAGCGACTCTGGCCTGGATAGCCTGGGGGTAGGATCCTAACCTAGATGTTGAAGGTTTGAGTCCCACCTAAGGCATAGGTATTGTGTTTGTCCGATTGGGTTTTTCCATTGTTTGAAGAGGTGCTAAATGACCATGGCTGTTGATTCACCCTATAAAGAAGTAAGTACTATTGCTACTACTCAAATTGGTTTTATTATTTTTCTGTCCACTTTGTCAATCGTCCTTATTTAAGACCGCTACAGAAACAGTAAACATTTCCACATTATCTTAACTCAATCAAGAAAATCTAAAGACTACTCTCAAGCAGAAATAGCAAGGTACTTTAATTAGAAATTGTGTGTGTTGTTGATAATCAATGTTAAATACATTCTTTTGTAACCCGTATAAAATTAGCCCTAACAAGGATTGTTGTACCTGGTTTCTCCTCTTATATCTTTCATTGATGCTTGATTAATGTGTTGTGTGACAACTCTTTCTCTGTGAAGTTCCATAGGCTCCAAGGACTGATGCATGTTACCATCCATTGCAAATCTGTATTAAATATTATTTCATAATAATATTTATTAATGGGTAAATAACCCATTTCAAAATCACAATGTAATACAATATAGTATTTATGGCTATTTATTGACAAATGTTATAAATACAAAGAGGTTTTATAATTTGCAGGTAAAAATGATAAAGGGGATATAAATATTGTTCACTCCTGAATGATGTTCTTTGTATTAACTAAAAACCAAAATAAGGATGAAAAATTAGCTCATGACATACTTTGAAGGCATTCCAATGCTGCAGTTGTAACTTTGCCCAATACAGTAAGTGTCGATGGCTTTGTTGTGGCACCACTGTCAGAGGTGCCCTCTTGCATGTCAGTTGCTGTGATATTAACATCCCATACGTCTGACAAATGAAATAATATTTTTTCAAATTATATTATATAGCCGTGGGAATAAAAAAAATATAGATCACATCTTAATTGCTTACCCATGTCGCCTGCTCCAGAGTTACAGGTTGGGCTGGGAGCAACATCCTTAGATGAATCTTCCAGTGTCCACGTAAGAGGTATTGCAACTCGAGGTTCCTCTGAAAAGAGAATAAGGATAAAGATCCTTTATTACAAATTGGCATTTCATTTAAGAGTCATAGAAGTCATGTACGGGTCATACATTCTATGATGGTTTACCAAATAGTATGGAGGGTCTTGTACTAAGAAATATCTGACCACTATCTCATGGGTGTTACAATCACTCAAAACAAAAATAGATAGAGGTATTTAGAAATAAAAATATGGAAAACAACTCATTTTTAACCTTTGCAGTGCTATGAATGCATATATGCATTATGGTGTATCAGTGCCACTACCGCTATAGACGCATATATGCATGTGGGTACGGCAGTGCCCTCAGCACTATGAATGCATATATGTTTCTTTCTTTCTTGTTCCATGCTCAACACGTATTTCATCGTATCTCCTTAGGGACTTCGTAGTGGTTTTAGGGGAGTCTTAGTAGATGGAGCAAGCTTATATTTTTCTTCTAATTCTTGAGGAATATGCATTTATGGTGAGGGGATATTTAAATGCCTCTGAGTGATGTGAGTAGCGTGAGGCTCCATTGAAGGAAATGCTTAGCAATTAAAATGTTAAAAAGGATGGAAATGCATGTGGTGAATAATTTATTCCTGCATATGGCAAAACTAACATTAAGAATAAATTAAATTATAAAGACTATAAAATAATAGTAAAGACTATCAGTAGGAATAATAAAATATAGCTCACATCTGGATTACTTACCCATGCCTCCTCCTCCAGAGTTAAAGGCTGGGCTGTGTGAATCATCTTTAGGTGAATATTGCAGTGCCCTCTGAAGAGGCCTTGCAACTTGTGGTTCCCCTGGAAAAAGTGAAGAAAACAATTACCTACTCATACAAATATTAATTTCAATTATAGTTTGCTCTTATATTTATAACACACATGAAAAACTATAATACTAAAGTACATATAGTTGAAATATGAAGTAAAAAATATTGATCAATTTAGATAGCAACACAATAAACAGTACACACAAACTTACTTTATCTACCTTTTAGAATTTGTAAGATATTTTCTTCAATGGAAGTCATTGAATTATACTGTTCTATCAATTTTGAACTTTTTCCATCAATGCTGTCTTCTCCTTTTCCAGCTCCAGTATCCTTGGTTTTTATTTATTTATTTTTATTTTGAATCACCCACAAACAGCAGTAATAGGCCAATTACAGTGGGAACTATAACATTTCTTTAGAATAACAAGGACGAAACACACACATCCCTGCCCTAAGTGGAAATTGAAAAATCCACATAATTAGGATTCGAACCTGTGACCTCCAGATTGGCAAACGAGGATGTTACGCCGCTGCCACCGAGGCAGATGGGATTCTAGGGTTGTTCGGATTCACCGGTTCTAGGGTTGCCACTTTTCGCCATGATTACGCTGTCTGTTATTCGATGGGTTCTCATTGGTAGCATGCGTTTCACATTTTTCCTTTCTTCTCAAAACACTATAGCCTCCCAATGTTCTCTATGATGCAAAATGTTCATTTTCCCCGTCCTGTATGTTTTATCAGCAAAAATATGGAACTGAGGCTGCTCTGAAATGAAAATATGTGGAATGATAAAAAAATAATGGGATTTTCGTTTTTATTGAAGAATATTTGTTTATTAATCAATTTTGTCCCCCTCACAGATGTAATACACTGTTGCCAGTGTTTTTTCCAGTATTAGATACACTTTGGGAACTCACTTTTTGGTATAGAGTGCAGCTCTATCAACAATTCTCTTTTTATTGCATACATCCATTAGTTTGTGGTTCTCTTCAGCAGCCTTGGGGGAATAGAAATAAGTCACACAGGGGGAGGTGGGGGGGGGGCATGTCCCACGAATACAGTGTCTTAGGCAAAACAATGGTTTGTTATTTTACCAAAAGAACATGAACAAGCAGTGAGTGGCGGAGCTTTATTATGTAGAGCTTCTTCTACCATTCTTTTCGCCACAATTCTCGGGGCGCTACTCTCATGCAGTGCATAACTTCCAGTTCTTGACGGTACGACCATACGAACTCTGATGAACACTACGCCATTGAAATCGAAGAAAGCACTTAGAGAAAACACTTGCAGTTATTTTTTTATTACAACACGTATGCCATATCACATACTGGAAAAAACACTGGCAAAAGTGTATTACATCTGTGAGGGGGATCACAAGGTTCATTTAATCACAGTATGTGATTGTAAGGTTGGGTTGATTGGTTAGAACAGAGTTCAACCCTAGTAGCATTCGAAAATTATATGGGTAGGTATTCCCAGTGCGCTCTCTGGTTTCCCAGAAGTATCTGGAACACAGAAAACCACTCGGTATGGGTTCTAGTTGGAGGTGTCCACAGGCTTCAAGATGAAACGCACACATGCATCCATGCCCTAGGTGGAGAATGATAATTTCACCTAGCCAGGATTTGAACCCGGGGGCTCTAAATTGGTAGACGAGGATGTTAACTTGCCACCACAGAGGCTTGCATTTAATTTGCATTAGAACAATTTACACATTTATTTTCTGTGGACTTACATGTTGTAGTTCTGTTATCTCCAGCACAAATTCTGCAGTGTGTTTCTCGTCTGCATTATCTTGCCTTATGTACCATGGCACAACAGTTGTACCATCTCATAACACTGATATTCTCTGCCATTTTATAGGATCACCAACCAAGGTTGATGCATGAATCTTTTATTCTTTAGAACGTCATACCACTTTTTTCAAAGACTTATCACCCACTTGACACTTTTTAGCCTCGAGCAGTGTTCTTACTTCAATTTGTCCATGTCTGTGATGTTTGCATTTTTTACCACAAGTTATTCTTGTAAATTAACACCCTCATATTCAACGTTTAACACCTATGGTTTTGATCGTTGGTTTTTTCAGTTTGTGTTCATTACCCCATTCACAATGAAGATTCCTTGTATCTTTTATTATGTTGGCTTTCAATCAGTATATCTCCTTATTTAATTTTGTTGATTTTTCTCTTAATTTATGTCAATGTATTCTCTTCCAGTTTTATACTGTTTACCAATTTTAGTTACCATTACCGTTTCATGCACAGCTAGAAGGTGTCTCACGGTTTTCAAAATATCGGGATGTCCATGAGAAGCAAAATATCATATCTACCTATATCCTCGGAGATATTACAGAAGTGGTGTTCTTAGCAATATAATGGAAACTGGCCTAATACACCTTTTGTAGAAAGTTTTTAGTTTAATGTGATGTTATTATTTCAGTACACTTAAAGTGTGCTGTACACCAGTAAAAATATTTGCAATGCAAAATGACCTAAGTTGTTGACCCCAAAATGTGCCTCTACCTACCTACTGTTTCATGCTAAAACATTCTTTTTATAATATATCATCATTGGGAAGGCATTGGTTATGTTGCATACAGAACTTCAAGAGTTGTAATTCTCACTCTTGGAAAGCAACATTGGCCTGTATAGCTCATTAATTGTAATAGAATTTTCATTTATAGGGTGATTCGACAACTATGGTCATTTTGCACCTCTTCACGTATTAGAAAAAACCATCTGGACAAACACAACAACCATGCCCTGGGCAGAATTCGAACCAGAGACCTTTGGGGTAGTAGGCAAGCACGCTACCCACCATGCTAACCCAGTCGGCAGCTCATTAATTGTTGCAATATGAGACATGTCGACTCATTTAAAGTTGGCCCTATCTTGGAATCTTTATTGGCCTCCTTTATAATAGAGTCAGTCATCCATTGTATTCTCTGTTGTCCATCTTTGCAGGTACAACAGTGAATTATTTTATGTGGAATTTTCAAAGTTGTGTCTCATTTAATCATGAAGCAGTTCCACGAAGTCACGCCGGAAACTATTTCCTATACAAGTTTCATAGTTTTTAAGGTGAAAAATTAGTTAGAAAAAAAATAGGAGGCCCTATTAATTGAAGGCACCTCGTAATTCACACGAATAGTATGAGAGACAGGGTACTTTTGGTATGCATCCTAACCATGCTGGGGTGAATTTCTTAATATTTCACCGTGTACGAGTAAAACACCCGTCGAAAGCAATGCGTTAGATAATTGGTAAAATGAAGATTTGACTGTGGTTCCCGTAGTTATTCCCAGTAGAATTTTTTATGTGCGCAGCTAATTACCCAAATTTTCACATTTTGCATAGAGGGGAAGAAATGTCTCTCTTTCAGTCCTCTCCAAAACTAACATAGAGAAATTAAATACGGGTATGCCTATGTAAGTGTGACTGTGAGTTAATGTCCTAGCTATGAACCACTTGATGAGAGTATGTGTTAATCATAGGAGAAACATGGCATGAAATAAGTGAATTGGATGTGCCGGTGAAAGGTAGGTGTGAAAAAAGTGACTTTGAGGTAGATCAAAAAACGCTCATTCGGTCACTCTGAGAGAATGAATGGCAGTCGAATCATCAAGCAGTATTTTTGTGAACCGAAAAACTGATTCGATAGGAATGGGTAGGCAGGGAAAGTTTGCGGCCAAGGCAGGTGAAGAAACTAGACAGACAATATGTATTAGAAGCCTCAGGAAAAGAAGTACATGTGCAAATATGGATAAATACAGGAAAAGCTATTGACCTTTATGAGGTTATGATTGCATGGAAAAATTTACGGAGTAAATATTACGTTTTCTCCATAAAGTGAATTTTATGGCACTGCCTTCCTCCAAAGCAGAGTCATAAATTAAATTGTCTCGTGAAGAAATAGCTGTCAGTAATTCACGATTTTTCGCTCATTAAATATCAATTTAATGCATTACCTATTTCCAAATTCTTTCCAGTCCTAGTATTACAGAGACCTGAATGTCTTTTTTTTGACTCACCGACACGAAAAACTTCTGAATTGTGAGACCGTCTACATTTATCTTCTAAGGCAAACTATAAGTGGACGCTATACTAATACTCTACCTTACGATGAATGGTCATCATGATGGTTTAGGAAAGATTTGTGGGATATGCCGTGGAAGAGGCAAAAGAAATTAAAGAGTGCAAAAAAAATGTGAAAATCGGGTACAATTCCATGAGACGAGGCGTGGAATGAATTAATGGAACCGGAAGAGATTCGAGAAAGATTAATAGAATACTTGACGGATATTTATAGCAAATGTAGTAAAGAGGCAGTAAGACGTTGATGAGATCAGCTTGTACCCAGAGATTGATGGAGAGACGGAAAAAAAACGAAGGCAGACAAGAACAGAGGAGAGGATGGTTTCACCATGTGGCCCTCCTATGCGAATATGTCGAATATAGAATAATGTAACAGTAAACTTAAATAAAACCAATGTGTACAATTTATCTATTGTAGCCAATGTCCCTAGTAGGAGGAGAGATCGTCATCCAACCCAAAGGCCGTGGGTTCGGAGTCGCGCCGAGGGCATGACTGCTGCATTCGTCCCATGCATTTTCATTGATTTTAGGATATAGTAAATTTTGGAGTAAGAGAAAAAAAACACTTTGTTATTCCGCACAATTTTATTTTACACAAGACCCTAAGTTTCGACGGGACTGTCATCACCTGGTGATGACAGCCCTGTCGAAAACTAGGTCGTGTGTAAAATAAAATTGTGCGGAATAACAAAGTGTTTTTTTTCACTTACTCCAATATGCTGAGCAAATTCCACGGAGTTACGCCTGAGACAACAACTTCCTGAGATAGTAAATGATCGTAACCGTCTACTAACACTATAAAGGAACTACCACTACAGGGAATTTGGAATGAAATTCCTTATACGCCATGAGGGAAGGATTCTTCCAATGACCAAAGGTATCAATTCTGGATACGGTAGATAACTAATATATAATTGAAATAAATGGTACTAGGCATTAAAAAATCACTATCCTGAATAATATAAGATACCTCCAGCCCTTGTCCAAGAGACATGAAATTTTATCCTAATTTTGAATATTTTTACCCGATGTTCTTAGCTGGAATAGTTCCGTGATGGAATCCCCGCTATCTACATCACGTAATACTCTGCAAGACGCCGTTATGGTGTGTGGCAGGGGGTGAATCAACACCAGGCAGAAAGCATCACTTGCACACGGCTATGCATCATTTAGTACGCAAACGTCTTTCGTGCAAAAACATTAAGAAGGTCATGCGGAAACATATGATTAATTATACGAAAACCGAACAGAATACAAAACAATCACGTAAAACACTACACATACTAATTTTCGCCTTACATAGGGGGAAAGAAAATGCTGACCATTTACAGTGCTTAATAACGACCACATATTACGTGAAGTAAACAATGCAATTGGATAGTCCACTGGATTTTTTAACGATGTAGAGTAATAAATGCTATACCGCACGGATAAAATAACCTTCCAAACGCCTTTCCTGTTAATAATACCGGCATCGGTGACGACGGTGTAATGTCCTCATCTACCAGCCTGTAGGTCGCGGGTTCGAATACCGGCTAGGTGAATTTTTCGTTCTCCACCGAGGGCATAGTTGTTTGTGTTTCGTTCTTTTTACACACAAGTTTTCCTACTGTCCGCAGTCATTGGCCTAGTGATGTTTGTGGGCAATTGAAAAGTAAAATGAATAAATAATGGAAATCTTCAACGTACAGGTTACACTACAGTTTGGTACGTTTCCTCTGCTGTAGTAACAAACGAGTAAAGTCAAAAGGGGTTGAATTCCTCATCCTGGGAAATTGTTATATTCGACCTCGTACAATTTCGACCGTCACCAAACGAATCCCGGATACCACCGAGGACTAGATATGGACGATTTCAAGGAACGAATCGAATCGCTCGAAAAATCGGATCCTCAAAATCGATTCTCTATATCTACAGTCTGGCCTACTTTTATACCACCGCATTTCGCTTCAGGAGTCCTGTATTTCAATAAACAGGTCCTTCTCAATAAATATCCACCCACCCATCACCTTCCTATACCATACCATTATGACCAACGCAGAAGTGTTACAAGCTTATTGGAAAAGTTAGGTTGGGAAACACTCGCTGAGCGAAGGTTGAAGTACAGGTTAAATCTTT
>WURS02438170.1:0-15192 GCA_011762765.2 Rhinocypha anisoptera | reverse complement strand
TTTGCAAGGGATGGATGTTAACGATATGGGTCCGTTCGACTCCCGCCCAGAGCATGGATGTTATAATTGTTTCAAACTAATTTTTCTGAGTGATTGGTGTCAGCAAGGGGATTCGTTAATAAAAAAATGTGTCGAAACCAGCGCCCCCATCGTGAATAGGAAGTAGAAAGGAATAAGGAAAAAAAATGTAAATATGACAGGGAAGGGACTATCTAGTCTCAACCTCGCCCCAATAAGAGTTATTTTTTTCAATATTTTCCCCTATTTTATGTTATTTTGGATTCGGTATAATTTAGGTATTTGTACGCCTGGTACACGCTTCCGCGGTCCATTATAAAGCCATCGAAAGTGCCCCGAGTGAAATTTTACACGGGATAAAGTAAACCGCACGAACACCCCTTTCACGGAGGAAATAACATCACCCAGAGATCTCCGCCCGAAAGAGCAAATCAAAGTTTAATCCTCCGCACGGGAATCATAGTTCCCTCCTCCTCCTGTTTTCAATCACCTGGAGGTAGGGGATGCAACGGGGGAAACGCGTGAAGACGCGAGGAATGCACAAAAGGTTTGAAGAAAGAAAGGGGTGAATCGGGAGAATGGGAGTCGGATGGAAAAAACGTAAAAATAATCACACACACGGGAACAGGAGACCGCCACATCCCTGCACCCCGGAATTCGTCATTCATATGGAATTTTCGAGAGGAGGCGCAAGAATAGGAGCGGAGAGTGGAATGAAAAATGAAGGGAGGCGAATATATGAGCCCTGCGTGCGCCGGAATGGTAAGGAAGGGATAATATTAGAGGGAGAGATTTTTTTGCTCCTCGAGCTATCTTTTTTATCCCCTTTCCCATTTCCGTGCATCACGGCCGGAGATGTGGGTGGCGATGGAGTAGGTTGGGAAGGGGAAGTTTGTCGGTGCGGGTTTAGGTAGGTCGAGAGCACGTGTGTGTGTGTGCATGTATTGGTGTGTACGTACGTGCAAAGGGTTGGGATCGGAGGGGGAGAGGAAAGGGGGGGGGAAGGGGCGGGGGAGCTTGTGGACGGTGGCGGAGTCCACGTCATCTAGCGGCTGCAGGGCGTATCTGAGGAAACGGGCTGCATAATGCATGCCAATTTGGGTCCGGCAGCTCACGCCAATACGACGTGCCTTTCCTCGGGGAATATTTTCCTCCTTCCACATCCATACCCCCCCCCCCAAACCCCTCCCGTGCCCCTTCGTCCCTTAAAAACCCTGACCTTAGCTCCGTCCTGGACACTGGAGAAGAGGACGACGATCGGGATAGAGGGAGGGAGAGAGAGAGATAAGTTGGGGGTGGGTGGGTTTGGGAAAATGTAACAAAGGAGCAGCGTAAATGTTCACCCATAGATATCTGGCGGGATAGTGCCACGATGGGGTTGGATGTGGGAGGATAGGAGAGGGGGGGAGGGGAGAAATAGGGGAAAGAGGAAAATGTATACATTGAGCGGGAAAAGGAGAGAAAAATATAAGAAAGTGGGCGTTCGTTTTTGGAGTGCATCCCCGCGTTAGGTACAACCCTGGGCGGTTGGGAGGATGGCCCGAAGAAGAGGTGCCTTTCGTTCATATTTGAAGGTTTTCCCCCACGTCCTCCCAACACCACCCCCCAACACTCACACGCGCCTCCTACCCCTCCCACATTTCACACTCCTTCCCACCGAGAGAGGAAGAGATTTCCTCATCGGCGTTGTTTGCTCGAGCGCAGGATGGAAGACAACGGAAGTCGCGGGGGTGCCATTAGCGGAAAAATCGCGATGAACTCAGTGCATAAATTATTTCCTCGGGGATGATATAGCTCGGTGTGCAAATTTATGGGGAGGTTTCGTTGCTCAAGGAGAATCTATTACAGCACACTTCCTATGCAGAGACAGAAATTCTTTTACATTGACTTCTCTTCCCATAGAATATTAAATATTTTTGCAAAATATGTATTGCATAAGTAATTTTTAATCGGACGAACTGTACAAATAATCTATGAACAAGGTTTAATTTTTACTCGTTGATTTTACTTTTATTTTCTTGATTGCTTCCGATATTACTCTGATATCTTTTATAGTTAAGATAAATGCTCTTAAATACGATATGTGAATTTTTTTAGGCGATATGAATTCATGTGAAATTTTTCAATTTGTAGCAGGCACCTTAAAACACCTCGTTTTAAAATTACTTTCTGTGCATCTCTAAAAGTGAGGTTTATAAATATTAAACAGAGTCAACTGATGAGTGATTAAGCGAAGGCCCTGTATAATGTTTGAAACGTACCCCTTTAGGACCAGAAAGCTGTTTTCAGATTTCAGTTTCCTTCAAATTACTTTAAATATCTCCGTGGAATTTTTAGAATTTTCTCCTTTATCCTCATATCATTTCCAAATGTCTGTAATTTTGGTATTTTACTCTCCGTCAAAACATTTATTACTAAATTATATTATATATTATTTTACATTTACATTCATGCATAGGATTAAGTGTGGTAAGTGAATTAGAAAAAAATGACGTAAAATTTTATGGCTTACAAGTATGAGAATTATTGTTGGGGAAATACGAAGTAGGTAGGAAATTTGAATCGAATGGATACTGGAAAAACACAGTGATACAGAGTGGTTGAAGGCAGTAATGTGGGATAATATTTCGCAATAGAGGAAAAATTGTAACAGAATAGGGATTTTAGATAGAATTATTGTAGTTAGGAATAATATAGATGCAAAGAAGTATTTAACGTAGAATGGGATTCGTTTGTAATAGTTCAGGCAGGAATCACGTCATAAATAATATAAGATTTCCTAGTAGTAGATGCGTGTGCTGTATCTCTGTCCTAGTCTGACCTGATGATTGCACTATGTATTGAAGCCCGGATCGTGTATTAAAGATATCAATTGGATTCACAAGCTTTTTAATTTTCCCCCTCCATAGTAAGGAATGCTTCAACGAAATCTGGGAATTATTGAAAATGAATGAAATTAGCACCGGTCACTTTGTATCCCGCAATTAAATTCCAATCGAACAAAGGAAAGCTGTCCTTTGAATAATCATAGAAATTGAACTGAAAATATTGAGTCACGTATTGACTATTTAAATAACTAAGTATGGGAAAAAGGAAACAAAATTGTAAGCACCACGTCTTCGTAGACAGTGGGGAAACGAAATTCAATACAAAGCATATATTGTGTGAGAACTTATATTGTACGAAGCATATATTGTATGTAAACTTAACTTTATTGAGAGGAGTTTTACTTTCATTGTTGTAGCTGGTTTAGATTGTTAACAATTAATATGTGATGCAATTTAAATTATGAAAATAATTGCCCGTCTATTGTTACTACTCCCGAGATTCGCATTTTTTCGTTTGCGTCGTCCGTCGTCCAAAACTTCCTTTGCTGGCTACATTCCAATAAAACTTTGTTAAGGGAGAGCTAGATAATGCTACGGAACGACGATTCGTGGTGAGGAAAATTGAAAAATAGTGAAAAATGACCTCGGCGGGAATAATTTGGTGCGCGAACCAATTTGCGAATCCAGGGTAAGGAAGACAAGCGGGAGAAGGGAATGGGGAAAATGCGGACAGAGATGAAGGGTGTATCCTCCAGCAAGAAGATTTCAATCGAAGTGGGGAGCAATCCCAATCTTCGTTTCCTGCTGAAAGATTCATCCAACTGTATCCCATATCCTTCTCAACATCCCTCCCCCTCCCTCCCCACCCCATCTTCTTCGCTCCTTAACGCTCTTTGCTAAGCCCGATTCGAAATATTTTCCCCTTCATACCTAAGGATCCCACTTTCTGTGGAAGTTTTCCTTAGTGCGTGAGGGACATAAGTATTCTAACGACGGGGTTCCCTTAGTTACCGCATTAACTGTAACTTACTAGTCCACTCGCGTATTTTCACCGTCATAAAATCATTACTTGGCGTTGCCTATCTCGGTCCCTTGGGTTCCTTTCACTTTCAAGCACCCCTTCATTTTCCAAGGTTCCACTCCGTGGTTTAGTCCATTGGTTTCTCTGAAATCCGCCAACAGTTTGAAGGCGCGAAGCAGATTTAATTGAAACGGCCTGCGTGAGTTATTAGCTTCCTCTTGTGTATCAGCGTTGAAAGGAAAACTGGCGGCGAAAAATAACAATTTATAATTAGATCGCCTAAAAAATATTAAAAACCTATGTTCTCAAAAAAAAAGATGAAATTGAGCATTAGTGACGAATTTTTAAGAATTTACAAAAAGAATCATACAATTATGAAGAATACATAACAATCTATTGGATTACCCCTATGTATTACTAGTTTTTTAAAGGTCTTTCTTCAAGTCTGGTCAGCAATAATAACAGGCTCTTAAGACAGGATATAAGAAGGATAGGAATAGAAAGGTAAAAGAAATTTTAGGCTCAGAAGAGCCATTGAAACTATTTTCAACAAGTTATTTTATTTAAGGTGTTGGCTCCAAGTCTGGTTTAGCTATTTGGCTCTTTAGACTGGGAGAAAGGGTATATCGTACAAGGATGGGAATGGAAGTGTAGGAGGAATTTTAAGCTCGAAGAACCTCTAAAAAAATATTTTAACTTTTATTTAAGTAACAAATAATTATGATTAATTTTATGCAAAAAATTCTGTGAATAAAAAACAATTTACCGAAGGAGAATGAACCTTTACCGTTTAGTTGAGTTTTCTTCAACATGACGTCATCTTTTCAAGTCAGCGCTAATTATATATGTAATACTGTTTCTAGGTCTGTGTACTCTAGTTAAAGGATATCTTTAAATAAAAGGTGAATTTATGCATTCTTAGTACGCCTATATAAAGTGTATTTTTTCTCTTGACTCCAACTTTTCCCATGAGCGAGGAGGTGAGTTGAATAAACGGAGGAGACACCTCGCGCTCTTTTCCTTACTCGGTGACCTCCTCGAAAAACCATCTTGTAAGTCATTAAAGAGTCCGCGTGGGGACCAAGCCTTGGCCTAATCCCTTGAACTCTCTCACAGCACCGCCGACTTCCTCCCAGGGCTTTTGTTTACCAAGTGGGAGTCTCCAGCTACCTCGCTCTCGACGGCCGACCCTAGGTCCGCAAACACGTGGTCCTGGCCTTAAATGGCATTGCGGGGAGCATAATTTCTAGCTTGGGATCTTCTTGGCTTACGAACGTTGGGAGAAAACTATGTTAGATTCAACCGAAATGCAAACTAATAACAGATCCTGGGTAGCCGTACTATGGTGGAACTGATAAAGTTTTACGCATTTTTTCGGTTAAACTTAAAATCTTTAATATATGAATTGTCCTTGACTGCGAATCGATAATATTAAGCGACTCCTTAGGACAAAAGTTCTTATTCATAGCCAACTTTCAATGTTGGATATAATATTTCGTTGGGAGAAGTATAAGAGCCTTATCTTTTTAATTATAAGATTTATGAAAAACAAATGAATAGTAATAATTAATATAATTTTTGTCAGTTGATTTTATGTAGTACAATATCGTACTTTAAAACTAAATATTTAAAATTCATTAGTAAATTTCGTTATTATTGAAAATAATCAAATCATTGGAGTTCATATTTAAATTAACTAATTCCTTTATCACTCTCTATTAACTGAATTCCAAATTACGATAGAGACATGAATTTTTTACGTATGTGATGATGAGTATCATACGAAAAAATTCACAGTAACTCTGTCTGGTCTTGTATTTAATTTCAACTCTATAATAAATCTGTACTAAAAATCTTTAATATGTGCATTATTCAATCAATTTTTATATTATCGAATACACTTAAAATTAAATTAAATTTTCGTTTAACTTTATAGATAAATTGGCTCTAAATTTTCCTCCTTACTTACACCTATGACCGTTATAGTGAATCAACTTTTGATTATTTCTGAAAGAAGGCTAGTCTCTAAACATCGTGTTTTCACAGTGTAAAAGAAAAGAAGATTTTCCATTTTCGGGAGCCATGAAAGGAGTAGACGTACGAATCTGCGTGCATGTATATATATTCTCCTAGTTGATATCGTTGGCGGTGGACATCGAAATATCCACACTAGGTCCAATCTTTTTTTCTGTGTACTGTGTAATGTGTATCAGCATGATTATGTGTACTTTCCTGGAAATTATATATATATATATATAAACACGTACACTCAGATGTTTTGATAGACATAACCTTGGAGAGGGTTTCTTGTCCAAATGGGCGAATTTGTTCCGAGTGCTCGATAGGTCAGTAAGAAAATCAATTTGGCCAGATATTCCGATGAAGACAAGATGTCTACCTCAAGGTATCCTTTTGTTTTTCTCTTCTCTCCATTCCAAACTTACTCTCTTTACTTTTGATCTGTCCTCTACATCCGTGTTTCTCCTCATGTCTTAATCTTATTTATTTTTTTTGCTGAATCCTTTATATTACCTATGCTGTTTTTTACCGACATTTCCTGTAGAATTCCAAATAAGTTTTATTAGGCTCCTGATGAGATTTTACTCGTTTATATTAGTTTCTTTTTTTCTGCCATAAAGTGTGTCACAAGGTATTTTAACAATGATCATTTAGGTAAGAATAATTTAAAGAGAGAAAGATAAAAATTACTTGTAATTCATAATTAAGGTCCCGATCCAACTATAAAAAATTTTTATCAACCCATATATATAGGTTCGAACACTAGTGGAACGTACAAAAACACAGGACACAAGCAGAAAGAAACTCACAGTGGTGAAGAATTTTCGGTGGCACCACCACCTCCGTCCGTTCAGGAGAGAATGAGCAGGGTAGAAGGCTAGAGGGCAGTTTGAGGGGCCCAAAGGGAGGGGAGGTAGGGAGTGGGGGAGTTGGGAACGAGGGTGGGGAGGAGAGTGGAGAGGAGGGTGGGGAGGACATTGGGGAGGAGAGTGGGAAGAGGAGGGTGGGAAGGATGGTAGGGTGGAGGGATGGGTAGTTAATGCATCACAATGAGACCCGGTTTGATGTAAGCACCCGAAATCCATATGATGGCGTGCTCGAGTGTTTTTAATTGTATTATTGATTCGGTGGGGGGAAGAGAGGCAAGAATGGAGACTTTGTGGAAGAGAGGCAAGAATGGAGACTTTGTAGCATAGGTTGAAGGTCGTGTTATGTTCTTTTGTTTGCTGTGGTATCGGAAGGGAATATGAGGGAGAGGCTCTGTGATTATTTATTCTAATATTTAGTGGTATGGTACATTGACCGATGGAATACGCATCGCAGAAATTGCATTTTTAATGGTAGATGACGTATTGTGAGATGCAGGAAGGAGATGAGATGGGGAGGGAGTGGGGAAGATTGACTAAGTGAGAAGGAGGTGTTGTGAAAATCAGGCAAGTTTTACATCTAGGGCGATTGCGATGAGCGGTGGTCATTTTGATGGTGAGGGAGACCATGAGGTGAGGTCGTGTGTTTTGACGATGTCGTCCAGGTTGGGAAGACGTTTGTAATAGACAGAAGGGCATTTTGTGAAAATATCGGAAGTGAGTCTATTATTGGAAAGGATGAGAAAAAAATCTTTAAGGATGTGTTTGAGGGATTGTACTCTGGGAAGGTAGGTGGTAAAACAGAAAGGCGATCACTATTATTGGAGGGAGATCAGTTTATTATAGATTCACAATTTTATATGGGATTTTTAATAAAATCAAATTATTCAACCTTGAAAAATCCAATTCTTCATTTGCTAGACTTCTACTCAAACTGTGATAACGTTTTTCGTGTAAATAATCATTCTTAGGAGAATTATTATTAACCGTTATTTAATATGTAATTAAACAATAATTTTATGCATAGCAATATAAAAAATATTACAGACTTAGTTAAATAGTTAAAGAACTTCGAAGGATTAGAAAAAAATTACGGGAGTAAGTTAATTCTATAATAAAGCTCGGTTTGTTATGTCTACTATTAGGTAAACGTGTTTACCATAACAATAATTATAGACTTTTTAGCAAATATAATATTCTGTAATTATTGAATTGAATTATCTTTCCTATTTTCACATTAGGATGACACATTTGTCTATCTAATGTTTTGCCGGAATAAAGCCCTGTTTTGGTAATCGTTAGATGCTTGATATGTACAAATAGAACTTGTTGTCGTCGATATGTAGAGTAAATGTGTTTTTATTTTGATTGAGATATGTTTTTCGTCATATGCTTTACCCCAATGTAATCTTAGATCGCTTTGTTAAAAGTGGTTATTGCACATTTTTATGACCGCTTGCCATTAATGACGTCAAACAATTGGGAACATAATGTTTGAGACAAATATAACTTCCCTGCCCTGGGCGGGATTCGAACTCAGTTAGTTGGCGAACGCACTACCCAGTCGGCTAATTCGTCCGACTTGAGTTAGGCATTGCGTTGATCAAATATGAAAGTTATGTGCGAAAGAGTTCAGGGGCACTTCACTGCCAATGCTGCTAAAAACTCAGTATGTTTTATCATGGTCTCAACACCACCAAACAAACAAATCCATATGTCTTTAATACGATGATAAGAAAATATCCGATTCTCGTGGACTACGACCTTGGCTTGGTGGAAGGGATTGCATGTTTAAATGACCCATAGAGCTCCACTGCTTGGAAAAATGGTTATTGCTCCTGGTAGGGTCACCCATTCCAAATTGATCGAAGGGTGAGAGCCATAAGAATGGTATTCCAGGCAATGTCTGCTTTCCAGTAAGGTGGCTGCAAAGGCGTTTGGCCCCCAGAGGGGTGGACATAAAGTGATAGTGCCACGTTAAAAAGTTTAGTGAAGAATGAAAGCTAACTCAGTTATGTATATCCAAGAATTATGACTCATTCGGGAATTAATGTAAAACCTACTTTAAATGGTAGACTACTCTTCATTCAAACACAGAGTTTGCTAAGCTTTTACTCTTGTTGTTTTGTTTTTCCTGGTCTTACCGTCATCTTATGGTTATTTCACTGGCATATTAGGGATATGGTTGATGTTTAATTCCTGATTTCTCATTTTTTTTGTCCAACTATTCATCTTTATATTACGACGATCTATGTCCCACGGTGGTGAAAAAATGGTGATGATTCGTTCGACGAATGTTTCTCTCGACCGATATGTACCGACTTTGTCCACTAATTCAACCCGTTCCGTTAATTCGTCCATCTTTCCCCCCGGAATCTCACATCCCACCATGAGTATCCCATCAGCCCCTAGAGTCGTCCCCAACCGCCGTCGCGTCATCTGTATCTCCGGCCTTTTCCGCATTCCGGTCGCGGCATAACGCCGCTGCAACGGCTGGTACGTGCCCACTTTTTCTTATCTCGTCTCCCTACAGAGCAAATCGAATAGAAATGGGCGAGATAGGAGCGGATAATAAAGATAAAACGAGAGGCGGCGAAGGGGAGGGGAAGGTTTGGATGGGTCATTGGCGCAGTATCGTGGCACGCCCTCCGCGCTCCCCTCCCTTCCTCCTGACCCATCGGCGAGCGGTGCGCGCCTCGGGGGACCTTCGTCGGGGAAACTGCACCATCGGGGAGAACACCATGGATATGTCCTCCTTCACGAGTATCGAAGGAAATCGGCGGTCTAAATCGTTGCCTAATCTTTCCCCACTGGAGCACCCGACTGCCATTTCAGTTGGGTTATTCGTAGTGTCAGTTTCCTGACTCTGAAAATAAACCGAAGGAAAACGTCTGTTGCGGCTCTAGTCACTGATTGTTGTAGGCACCGCTACTATTTGACGCTAGTGAGGAATTTTTCCTCAAAAATTCCACTTCGAGGTCGTTTGCTGCGAATTATCAACGCGTGCAGTGCAGTAGTTGTCTGAGTACCGTGTCGGGCTTATGCATAAAACACAAAGGAAATATGTTTTATAATTTAGCCATGTTGACAACCTCACAGCGTTGATTGTATCAAAGCCGTGAGGGCTCCTTAACAGAATACTCTCTGCATCTATCCTGGAGTCTTACGAAAGAAAAGTTTTTGAATTACGTATATTATTTTTGACTTAAGATCATAAGATATAAACATAATTCAATACAGCAGTAGTCTTAACACAGTACAATTTTTAAATTTATTAATTTTAACCTTTGCCATTATATATCTTTGTAGTTACACCGAATATTAAAATAACATTTTTTAATCATTACATATTCTTTGTATCATTAATTGTTAATTACAGAATTCCTTTTTATTAAGTTATTAATCTACTTCGTTATTTTTGGTAATTGTAGGCTTAATTAATTTCATTCAACTCAATAAATTAAAAACCTGATCTATTTAATCAGTATTAAATAGCGTATATTTTATGCATAATATTTTTTTTAATTATCCTGAAAATATAAATTTGTTTTTGTATAAATACCCATTTAGCAATATTTTTCATCCTCTCTCCTCCACCTGCAAAATTCATTATTTGCCATATCCGTCAGTGAAGATTAATTAGTAACTTTCAAATTTTTCTTCGTTAATTACAAATGATTTAATTTTTTCTTTGTTAAGAATCTGGAATAATTTTAGTCTGTTCTCTGTATTTTCCTAAAAGCAAGTTTTTCAAATGTACCTTACATAAGCTAAAGACAATGGCATGTAAAATGAGAATAAAATTACTAACCAAAAATATAGTGATATTGGTAGTTAGGTGAAATGCCCTTCGTCAAAGCTCGTAGAATTTTGTCAGAAAAATTTCAGCTGTAACCCAAAAGATGAGAATGCTCGTAGTATCATGGTGGAATTAGACCGTATAACCAGGGGAAATTCTCAGCAATTGGAGGAAATAAGATTAATTTTAATTAATTAGTCACTAGGCCGAAGAATACAACATTATATGTAAGGTAATTCATTGTCTGATATGTAATGAGAATGTTCGTCAGCCTAATGAGTAATCCCCTTTTGCTCTAAGAGCCCATAATTCTTTTCTTCCTTCGATTCAAATTGTGGTTACACTTTGTCGCAATTCAGAAACACCTAACACCTACTGTAACTGCTAAAAGGTTAGAGACTCGAAAACTATTCAAAAACATATTTGTGTGCGTATGTATATAAACCTGAAAACTAACTCCTTCACAACCTGAGTCAAAGGCTCATTAACCCAATTTTCTGGGTTCTTTTACTAAAGATAGTCTTACATTGTTAGGAAAGGTACCTTTTTCATCCGATGAGCCGACAAAATTGAAAACTCAAAGATAGTGGCCCGGGTTTGATCCCAGTGAAGTTTATTTTTTATCACTTTTAATGAAAATACTAGAGTTAAAAGATGGTGGCTTGGATTACATCTCTACTTAAAGGCTATACTTTCTTATTTAATTCATATTTATTTTTATATATTTCTAAAAATTTGAAATATTCCTCTTGAAACACGACATTGGTATCTGTTTACATGGTTGCTAAAGATGCCTAATTGCTGCTCCAGATTGTTTAAGTCACTTAAGGATGCATTGGCTATACATCCCTAGTCAAAAGTTACTAAGTCGACACTAAGCGATTATTGGGCTTTTTGCTATATTAACAAAGAGCATCTGAATCAAATTTATTTAAGTTAGTTGTCATTAGTACTTTGTGTATGTAATTTTTAGGCAGATGGATTCGATATTTATATTATTGATTCTTTCTTTAAACTAACTAATATGTTTATTGGAAATAGTTTATTGGAAACAAACAAATGAAATAATCAAACTGATTTCTCATGCCATTCATTCTGGCAACGTCCCATATACATACACGTCCCATACATACGTTGGCAGCACTGCACTATGATGGTGGACGCTAACTCGTCAGTTTTTTCAATTGAAATAAAAACTCGTCGTTTTAGTTGTGAACAATAACATATATTGTACTCATTATTAATGAAAAGAAATGTCAAGTGACAAGCATTACTTTTGGAAAGGACTGAGAATGTATATCAACAAAGGATATCACAGAGTCGAAATGAGTGCGACGTAGCCACGTTTATGCCTAGAAATTGAAGAAAAGCGTGGAGTAGATGAAATCTTTTATAAATATTTCGTGCACTATTCTTTGATTGATTGTTTTTATTGGTGATATCAAATTATAATACAATTATTCATTACACTTAATTGATTAAATGGTTTCTCACTTTTTGTTATATGTTTAATTTTTTCTTAAAGTTTTTCCTAAAAACATTTTTCCAGATATAAGAAATATGTTTAAATTATTAAAAAATATTACCTTCTTTTATTCTTTCGAGGGTGGAATCCTCTCTAGGCACGATGAATGCAAGATATTCCCGAATAGTACATGGATATCCTCGGCGTCACTTCCTCCAATTACTTTTCCTTCCTCGTCTTTGGATCCTGTTCATTACGTGCCCTTTCATTCCTCTTTCCCTAGACCCTTCTCCTTTCTGAAAACCCTCCCACCTTCCGCTTTCCGTCCTGAAAGCGCTCGGTCCTCCGTTAAAACTCGCTGTCACACGTCTTGAGTTCTGGGAAATTCCTCGCCTCTTCCTGCCGCCTCCATGCGACCTTCCCTCGCCTCTCGCTCCATAGTCGCCCTGTCGACCTCTACCACCTTCCCATAATCCCCCCTGCCTCATCCCCTTTCATCCATCGGCGTTGCTACTGAAATTATATCTCGGCGACCTTTTCCTCCACTAAGCTCTCTCTTTCACTTCTGGGTGGACATAATAATCCACTTTCATCAGTCTGAGATTCCTAAGATGTTCCTCTTAATTCTTTTAAATTTAGCTTGAATTGAATTTGGTGCTGTTTACCGGGACAATTTTCGGAAATTTAATGCTTCAAACTTAATTTTATTCCAATTGTGTAACTCAATTCAAATTTGGTTTATATATTTCTAATTACAATCACAATTATACCATTGCAGCTACTTGATAACCTAGGCATCACAAATAGAAAAAAGACTAAGCCGTTCCGAGTAAACTTTGCATGTCTGGAAATGGATTATAGGTTTAAATATAAGATAACCACAATAGAATATCGTAGACGTGAGTTGTCTGATTTAAGGTTACAGCTATAAATTGGCCTGGAAGTTAACCGAGCATATGATTTCAGGTAATGTCTTATCTTAAAATTTAAAAATACTTGTCAATTATATACCAGAAAAAAACGTTCACTTCGGGATCATTAATTCATTTTGTAGAAAAGTTCATAAAAAATTTTATAATGTAAAATAACAAAATGTTTATTACATGATAGCTGTTCATCAGTTTAAATTCATCAAATTATCTAGACCAATCCTTTTCACCGTCCATAACAGGAAATACTTTTTGAATACAGGTCTACCAGAAAATGTATGGAAAGAACGATTATCAAAAGAATAAAATCATTTAAACCAAAACCAAACCATTCGTTAAAAGAGTAAACACTCGTAATAAGATTAAAAGTTTCTGGTGGAATTACAAGCAGGGACTAATGAAATACTTGCCATAATTTTAAGCAATTCATACATATTTCCTGATTTACTATTAATAGTGATAGATATTGAAGTAGTGGAATTGCATTCATGGTAACGAATTAATGATTTATTATTTTCCGATAACCTAATTTGTTCAATTTTTTCTATTTTCCACATGATGATCGGTAATAAAAATCCTTTCCACGCACCAGTTCTCAACATCTGGTGAAGGACTCGGCGTAAGATCCGGCGACCATGTGGGGCCCGAATGTTTTTGGCTCTACTTCTTAGCATCCCAGTCTCGCTTCTCAAACTTCCATCGCCGGCGTCATTCCCAGAAACTCTCTTCCGAGGCGTTCAACCTATTCCAATGCTCTTCCTCCTCAATGCTCTCCCTCACTTAAATACCTCTCCCCCCTCTCGCCTCCAGCGCCTCCCCGTTCCTTTCGACCCTCCAGCACTCGACCCATCTTCACCTTCCATCTCATTCTACATTCTCCGTTTCTGTTACTTCTTCGTGGGGACCTAAGAGAATCTCGTTATAGTCAGCAACTCTAATCTTTCTAGAAAAATCTTCTCGATAACACGAAGAGAAAAGTCAGGGATGCGCATTAAAGCAGTTAACATAAAAGTGAGGAGGTTCGGTACGAGGCGTTCACCAGTTCACAATCAAATTAAACGGTAGCTAAGTAAAACTAAAGTGAAATTAAACCTGAAGGTCAGGTTATACAAGAAAGACCAAGGAGCAGGTACATGGGCAATGGAAAAAGTATGTGCAACAGGAAATTCATTGAAATGAAACAGTTTCAACGAATATATTTTTTAAAGGCATAATGCCCTAAATTTCTTTGGGATCTCTTCCAGTATCATATCGTGATCCAAGGATTCTTCTAATATGGTTTTCAACCTTTTTGTATACTTTCAGACAGCCTTGGAAGCTAGTTTGTGACATTGCTTCCTAGTTATGAGAAGGCAATGAAAAAAATACTTAATAGTTCTATATAATGGTATGTAACGAGCTAAATTGTAGGCGTTGGATAATTTACCTTTTGAAATAGTTTCCTTAATTTCCTTTCATTTTCATTTCCGACTCGAACTGGTTTGTTTTATGATTGTTGTTTCACCTCGTTTTTACAAGAAAAACAGCAGTTAGCTTTGTTAAGCCACGGAGTCAGTCATAAGGGATAATGTAATTAATATATTTTTCTGTTGATTATATTCTCAGTCGCACTGGAAATAAGGATGAAATGATACATTTGTAATGGAAACGACTATAATTACCCAGCCAAAATTGTTACCAAAGTAAAGATTCGAATATTTTAAAATTAGCTTACAAATAGTATAAGTATTTTACACAAATTTTCATTTTGAAGACGTTTAAGGGACTAGACGCTAAGCAGTTTAGGAAAATGAATTTTCTTAAATTGACGTCAGTTTGAGTGAAAATTCATGATACGCCATGCAGTAACTAGAATGGGCAGTCTCAACCAAAGGTTATCCGGACGAATTTGGCAGATAACTTATCAGACAGTGTTTTGCCAAAAACCTCCGAAGGTATGATCTGGAGGTCGTTGTCCACTCGACCCCTAGGGACGCTCCGCTTTCGTCCTCAATGTGTAATATCGATAAGGTCATCCCACCACTATCCAATTAGTACGCAACTCGAAGTTTTCCCTTTCTCCACGTTTTTTTTGCGTGCTTCGGATCACCTCTTTCTTCTCTCCCCCTCATTCCTTCCACGCCTTTTGAAGTCCCCGTTGCAGCCTAAAAGCCTCCCCCCCCCCCCACCACGCCCCCCCCCCCCCCCCCCCCCCCCCCCCCCCCTCCCCCCCCCCCCCCCCCCACCGCCACCCCCTCCCCCCCCCCC
>WURS02438161.1:0-15192 GCA_011762765.2 Rhinocypha anisoptera | reverse complement strand
GCAAAATAATTGCTCCTTCCAGTGAAGCTCTAAGTGTCATTGGAACACACAAGCCCTCCCACCACGTCAAGGTCGTAGTCCATGGAGAGGGATTTAAGAAATAGCTCATTAATTAAAAATTGATCCTCTCAAGTAGCCCAGTTAATAGAGTTCTTGTCTAATTAACCGGAGACGGGGGTTCATATCCAGTTGAAGTTTTCGGACAACTCTAGTAAGAGCCCAAACTGAGTCATTCTCTGGATACCAGTTCTTACTGAGAAACCGCAGGTGACACAGGGAAAGGAACTGGTTCCCAAACACTGTGCTGTCTAATTTTCATTAACCGTTGGGCTTAACAATAAGTGAGGTCTACCCTTACCTGACAAAATAAAAGTCCATTAAAATGAATGATGATGAATATTTCTTTATCATAGAACTAGGAATCGAGAATTTACCAAAAATGCCACAAATTTTCAAGAGCTACCCATCCATTATCTAAAGTCTAAGACTGATCGCTATATCGTGGATCTCCTGTATTCTGCCACTCTTGTGTTGACATCTTCCATCCATCAACATCCTTGTCTGGATTTAGTGGATGTATTTTTTTCTTGGTCTCCCCTTTCCCTTCTCTCCTAACACTTGTATTGTCACAATGACTGTTATGATCACTACATGAAGCATGAATTTTACATTCCTCTTCTACATCTCATTTGTTGTTTTTCTTTTTACATTCACTTATTTAGTACTTCAATATTCGTTTATGCCTCCATTCAACTTTCTCCGTTTTTTCTGAAAAATTCGAATATTTTTGTACATAATTTTCTTCGCGGTTGAAAAAATTGTTGAGGTTTTTATTTTTAAAGAAATTGAAAAAGCATAATATGAAAGGGTAATTAAAGTATAATATTGTCCTAAAAATCCACATAAGTGTATCAATATCGAGACGATCAACTGTAAAAAAATATTAAATATATAATTGAAGGAATAAAAGTTCTTTAAATTGTCATTTTATTTTTCATTGAATATTTTTTATAATGTCTGTGGTAGCCCCGTGGGTATAGGGCTTCACTACTGAACTGGAAACTCGGGTTTAAGGCCCGACAGTGTTCACGTTAAATCCTCCAGCAAGTACAACATCCAGCTAAATTCAAGTTTATTGATTTTCTGGATACAAGTGTCTTCCTGGGAGACTACAGGTGGAAAAAAGAAATAAAGTGGTCTCTCTATCCTCTTGTGTGAATAATCACACGTCGTCGGTTTAGTATTATGTGAGAATATTACCTCACCCCTTAATGCGACCATAGGGTAGTAGACTGCTTTTTTTCTAAAAGTATCCATTTTATAAATGTGTCGTTCATCGCTTTTACAGAGAAAGTTCAATGAAGGAACTTTCATCAGACGTATAAATTTCAATTCCGTAAATGGGTAAATATATATTTAATGATTTTACGGAAGTTAAGCGTCTACGAATTAGGGAACATAATTAAAATTGTCACTGATAAAGTCAGCCTCATGGGAGTAAATACCGGGGTGATTAAGTTTAATAAAAATAAGATATGGCAAGAGTTTATGTTAAACGTGTATGGCATGTAAACTTTGGTAGTGAGACATAGGAATGATGTCAAGAGTTGGTGAATGGAATTCTAAGAGGTTATATCCAGGAAAGGATAATAGAAGAAACAGCGATAAGAGAAGAAAAAGGCATTAAAAGAACTGAAGAAGAAATTAGGCAGAGTGCACACAAAGGAAATTAAGAAGCCATGAGTGAAGGGTAGGATGACTAGAAAGGGTTTGGGATGAAGAAAATGAAAAAAACAGTAAAAGGAAGAGAGAGAGAATGAGGTGTCAAGAGGAAATAATAAGCTGAAGTAAGAGCTATCCATGTCCGCCAGCAAGGCGTCCTCCGTGCCTTATAACTTGGATTAGGAGATAACGGTAAATAGTCTATATTAAGGATTGATTTAAAAATAAAAAAGTGGGAGGGAATCAAAATAAAATAATTTTTAGCAGGCATTTGAACAATCCCCAATTCACCATACGAAAGATTAAGGTCACGCAGGACCAGTATTTCTGAGAGCAATATTGGAGCTGCGTGAGAGGTATGAAAGGAACCAAGTCAATATCACTTTTGTTAAAAAAATGTTCGATTGGAATATATATCCATGAATAAAATTAACTTGGAGAAGTGGAAAGCATTACTTAACTATTAAGTACTTTAGAGATAACAAAACGGGTCCAATAAAAAAATGGAGTTGACCAAAGGAAAATTCACCTACCTAAAGAAAAGAAGAAAAAGGAGAATGAGGGCATCGTATTGATGGTACATTAGTTGCAAGGAGGATCTTGATATGTTGGGCGTGGACAATAATGAAGAATGCTAAGTGAATCGAGAGAATGGAAAAAGAGAAGAGGGGGAGTTTTTAAGCGAAGTCGAATAAGGCAGAAAAGATCGATGGAAGGAATATTCTCAGATTATGTATTTTAAAGTCGGTGGAGGAATAGAGAAATGTTAGAAATGTGAACCAGCGGAATGACATTTTTATTTAAAACAAAATGGCAAAAAAATAAAGTATGTAGTTTTAAATTTATTTATCATGAAAATACATTATTTAATTAAGCAAATCGAAAACTTAATTTTTCCTGGTCCTTCCCAGGAAAAGAACACACTCAAAAACGCCCATTAATACATCTAGTCCGTACAAAATTTCGCATTGTATATTTGTTCTTTTACAAACCTCTATTAAAACAAGTATTTGCCAAAAATTCCACCGACCCACAAATATCCCCACCATCCTTTAAATATGATGCAAGCGTCTTTTCTCTATTTCTTCTGTAACCCCTTATTTTATCTGAATCATACCCCTTTCCTTTAATAAACTACTAATTTTATTTATTGCCTGTTTTGAATATAAATATATAATAATTTTGCAAAGGGTAGTTGATCGGCAGAACACTTCTCCTAAAATTTTATACATATTTTCTGTTTATTTTGCTTTCATCTGAAATACGTGGGTAGTCCAAGAAGTACCCAACCTGACGTATAGACGGCTGTTGTTGTTTGTAAAAGTTTACTGTGTTCAAAATTTTCAATTTTATAATGGTCAAGTTTGAAGTTTTAAGACGCTACATTGTTTATTAGTTGCTTAACAACCATCGATAATGAACGCCATCGGTGAATGTGTAACCATAGAAAAAGTTGGTAAACGTTATGTGATACAATACTTTCATTTGAAAGGTCTCAGTCCTTCTGATATCAAAACGTAGTTAGATTCTACTTTTGGGGAGTATACTCTTGCGTTTACTACAGTAAAATATTGGGTGTCAGAGTTTAAACGAGGCCGTACGAGCTGCTAAGACGACCATCGCAGTGGTCGACCAAATGAAGTGACTACGCAATAAATGATGAAAAAATCCACAATGGTATTGGATGATCGTCGACTGAGTGCGTGAAGCTATCAGACATGATAGGCCTGTAAAAAGTGATTCACATCGCATATTGACTGAAAATTTGGATACGAGATATTTGTGCGCAAGATGGCTGCCGCGATTACTCACTATTGAACAAAACCAGCGTCATGAGGATGTTTCAATCGAGTGTTTGGCGAAGTTTTACATCAATAAAACCGAGTTTTTTCGTCGATTAATAACCATGAATGAAACATTACTTCAAACCTAAGACGAATGAATAGTCAAAACAATGGATTAAAAGGGGAAAGTCTACTCCAAAGAAGGCGAAGACAGTTCCATCTGCAGGTAAGGTTATGGAGTCCTTTTTTAGGATGAGCGTGGGATAGTTTTCATTGATATTCTTCAGGAAGGTAAAAAAATCAATGGCGAGTATTGTCCGAACATACTGCAGCTTTTAAGTGATGCAATAAAAAAAACGGCCGTATTTATTGAAAATGAAAATTTTGTTTCGTCAAGACAATGCACCAGTTCAAGCATCCGTTATCGCGATGGAAAAAATCAATGAGTTAACGTCTGAATTCCTTCCCGACGCACCGTATTCGCCATATTTAGCTCCCTCGGATTATTTTTTGTTTCCAAACTTGAAAATAATGGCTTGGTGGAAAAACATTTGCCACCAATTAGGAGTTGGTGTCTGCGGCAATCGTATTGACGAGTTTGACGATTCTCACTATAAACATGGTATCGGAGCTCTTGAACATCGCCCGGGAAATGTTTATCGAGCTAAAAGGAGACAGTTTTCAGATATAAAGACATTTTTTCGCATATGTTTAACGTCTTCTTTGTGAGGTCAGGAACTTCTCGGACAACCCATGTATGCAATGGATTTTTTAGAGGTCGTCGTAGGAATTTCCTAGATCTTATACTAGCAAACGCATTTCTCATTCTTATTTTTTTTCTTTTAGTTGTATTGACATAAATATGTTATATAAACAGGGTTATGCCTGCTGTGAATCTTTTTTCTTCCCCAAAAGTTATTTCATGTTCCAGTCTCTCTTTTATCATACGACCGTACACTCCGTACTATCGGTTACGCTAATGTCCCTTTAATTATAAAAATCTTTTTCGGAACATTTTTATGGATCATTGTCATTCTTCTACTCACTTTGGTGGGTTCTCCCCATCGATTAAACGTTTGTTAGAGATTTTAGTCAATACCTTCCCTTTTCGTTCTCTATTTTTGTGCTGTTCTTCCGCACATTTCATTCTGTATTTTAACTCCAAGAAAAGAATGGTAACTTCCGCTCGTAACAATCGACGTACCCCTGTGTCTTCTGAATCTCACTATGTTACCTGCCTTAGGATAATGCAATTTACTACGGATTTATATTTTTTGGTTGGTTTTACACACTCGTTAATGCTGTAAGGATCCGTTCATTATAAGAATTAAGTTTGTCTTACGTGACTCGGCCAAACTTTCTCCATTACTATTCAATTTCTTCTCTCTAATTCTTAATATTACCTTATTTATTTGTTTTTTCCTATCCTGAATTTCATATCTCCTAGTATTATTACCTTTTTCCAATACCCATAACCACTCCTGAGAGCTCATCCACGAATTCCTCTTTTAATATGGCGTATGAATCATTATTCTGAGCATTGACTGCTTAGGGTTGATGAAGGGTAATCTACTGCTTAATATATGTTTTTGATGAGCTCCAAATTGGAACTACTTTGTCTCACCTTAATATAAATCCCTCTCTTTCTTTGTATACGTTCTATTATTTATCAATCTACCCGAAATGTTTGTTATTGGAATTTAAAGCAGCGTTCCTAAGTCAATGCCTAATCATGATAAAGTGAAACTGACAGTATTTTCCAGTGTCTCCAAGAACCTTTCAAGTGTATTTACCTCTATTCGCTTAAATCAAACTTCTTCTAAAAACCCCATCAATTTCTCCACCCCGGTCATTGCTCATCCCCAAGCCATATTCACCCTCCCCTTCTCTTTCTTTACCCACGACCGAATTGCCGGCCCCCATTTCTAAAATATTCTCTCTGCCTGGTATGTTGTCATTCACTGCATCAATCACCTTGCCTACTTCCACTTGGTGGCCACCCGTAGTCAGATATACCTGGTTTAGAACTAAGTTATCTGAAACCTCGTAATTACCAGTTGTTTCATTAATTGACTGATTTTTGTTCCATTTGTAATAGATAATTGATGTGGCTACCCGATTCTTCGCTCAATAGTATTTTTAACGTGACGCAATTATTTTATGGATGCCCATCTGGGGATCAGACGCCTTTGCAGCCGCCTCACTGAGGAGGAAACTGCGTAGACTACTATCGTCCGGCTCCTACATCTAGCATGGTTGATCCTACCAGGAGGTAAAACTATTCCTCATGCTAGTAACTCTCTACAGTAGTATAAGCCATTGAATCGCTCCAGACCTTCCACTTCGTAAATGTCCACGGGGAGAGACTTTTACAAACTACTAAAATATAAGACAAGTTCTTTATTTCTATTGTTATTATCCTTTCAATTTATAATAATGACCTATCTTACCTGTGTATGCAATGCAATAGATACTCTAGACACTTCTCTTTATTCAGGCTCCCTCGAGAGTCCAAAAAAATTAGTCAAGATGTAAAGACTGTTTAATAAAAAATCCAAAATAAGGATCAGTTTACTTTCTGCAGGATAAATACTTAGGGAAAAGCAGGAGTGCGAGGCGAAAAAGATACCTGATAGGGGATAACTGGACTAGAATAAATGTGCATCAGACCAATAATCATAATGTAACTTTGGTGAAGAAAATAAATACTAACTGAAAAAATTAAAGAATATTTATTTTTGTTCTTAATTTTTTATGGAAATAGGCATTCATATTTTTCCTTCCACAAATATTTTGAAATAAAACCATGAGTTCCGAAGTCTGAGAGTTTATAAAACATGTTACATAATAGTGAATATTTAGTAATCATAACAAGGGCGGAAATTTAGCATACTCAAGTACTTTATCATTCTACTAGTACATATGAGAAGAACGTATAGCTTATTTCTTCTTAGGTGAAATCAGTTTGAGGTATAAAGTACTTTTATTATCATTTTAACTAGCCTAAATTTCGCAAAGTATGTTTCAGCTGAATGTTGGAATACCAGATGTATTTATATTTTTTTCTATCATCACTAAGTTAAAAATTTCTCAGCGGCGATCAGAGTACATCATAAAAATTCTATATTCCAATAAAGTTAAATCAGTTACATAATGAGGCTTTATCCCAGTTTAATGAACCTTCATAATCATTATATGTGACCAATCTGAAGAAAACCAAACAGTTAACCAGAAAACTTTTTACCAACCTCTTCGTAAATTTATGGTTGCAAATTTGTCAATTTCCATTATCTGTTTCTTTAATACCATCCTTTGTCTACCTCTGAGTTTATTGACTTCTAAGATTCTATCGTATACACTCTTACTGAAGTCAAATTATCCCATTGTTCCACAGCACCATTTCTCCATCGATTCAAATCTTCTTTTTCTGTGTGTTACATGTCTCATTTGCCTATAAAAGTATGCTCCTTATTTATGCCTTAGAGAAATTTTTACTTATTTGGAAACTAATATTATTTGCAGTTTCTTCTATGTTTTTTTCGTCTGGACTTTTAGGTAATTATCTCCATCTTACTTCTTCCATTATTGGTGGCAAGTGGAAAAAGTCTTCCTCGTGCATCCTTTTTAAATTTAGTTAAAAAAAATGTTCTCCCCCTATGTAGGTCATTACTTATGTGATATTTTCATTTTAATGTTCCTATTTGCTAATATCAGGTTATATTTCTTAATTTTATGGAGAATAATGACTGCGCTAAAATTTAAATTGTCTTCCTTCTTCACCAATATGGCAATTTCAAATCCAAAATCACTTTCAAGTGTTCCTCCAATGTCTATTTCCCTTCATTTTTACGAGTTTCTGGGTATTTCGTCAATTTCTTTGTTTACCAGAGATGTAGAATAAATTCTACTCTAAGCATACCACTTATACTTATCGCCACCAACCTCAACATCGTCTTCGAGCATTGTATGGCATGCAGTTGAATCAGTAAGTTCAAAAATCTCATTTTGAGATAATCACAACGAAAGTTTTAAGAACATGATATGCGAGACTCGTAGGCTTGAGAGACTAAGTAACCTACCCTGATACACGGATTCAATTTCATACATTTTTACAGTTCTTAGTCTACTCAATCTTCTTTATCCCTAAATCAAGTTTGAGCTAAAATAAAAATGTCCAAATTTGGACATACGTATACTGTTTTCAGCTCACTGATTCAATTCTTTTCCTCCATTATCAGGTATCCCAAAATATTATTTCAACCAATTTACCTTATTTGGCACCTTTGATAAGAATTTTTTCCCTTTGACCCCTCGGCTGGCATATACTTTTGCTCTACATTCGTTAATGAGGCTACTCACGTTTCCCTATGCTGCTTGTATGAGGGGTATATCGTATTTATTCACTCTGATTTTTTTATCCATTCCTCACGAGGCTTCTTTTCATGGTCAGTAATTAGTTTCTCATTCATATTTTCTTTTTCGAAAATTTTCCTAGGCTACATTTCTTTTGACACTTTCTGTATTCCTTTTTGTGTTTCTTGTAATATATCCTCTTACTAGCGTTTTCCACTCAACACTCTATCTCCTGTTAAAACTACATTTTCTTGGTGATTCTTTACGTATAGCTTACGTTCAGCACATAATGGGTTACATATTACTCGAAGTGTTTTGATTTTGTACATTAAGACATTAATTCGTTTTAAAATGTACTAAACAGAATAATTTTGAATTTAAATTATGTTGAGAAATTAAACTATACATTTCATTCCTCTGCACCTCTATATTTATTTTTTTGCTTGCTTACTTCCTTTTTTTCTTTTGCTAGCTAGATACCTGAGGATCATATAATTTGTGTCATTTTTTAAGAATAGATTTTCTACTAGAAGATTGTGATGGCTTTTTTTCCTTTACTAACCAACCATTCATTCTTTGGGGTCTCAAATATATCCGGAAGGTGCTGCTTGAATAGCCAGGTGAGTGTGAGTGAGGAGGAGGTGACCACAAAAATGCTTGTTGCTGAATTCTGACTTCAAGGGATGCCACCGTAGCGGAACGCGCTAGATCACTAAACCGAGTTTTTTTGCGGGAAGTTCTCAAGGCGGGCCTTATTAGCTATAATTTCGCTTCAACCGTTGGTCCTTTGGAATGGTCAATTTCATCTTTTCAATCTATTTTTTCCCTCCAACAAAGAGTCCCACGAATAAAAACCCGGATCTAAATTAAAATTATGAACCAGTTGGAAGGTCGAAATTAGCAGCCCAGTAGATCAAAATTAATTCAAAGAAAATCATAATGTTACGGTTTCTTTGGATGTGACTAGCTAGAGATGATTCTTTTTCCGTAATAACGTGCTGATTTTTATTTGTTGCCAATTATAAACGGTATATTTATATAATTTTCATTAATTAATAATAGTGTACAATTGGAGTGATATGAAAGTAATGGGAGATGAAGGAATAAGTATTTGTCATTAATACCCTAACGTGTGCAATGTTGAATCAGCTGAAATTGTTTTGAGGTTTTTTATTTCAAGTTTTATAATAAGTTATTTTGAAGGTAGGTAATAAAAAATACCAAGAAAGGTGAGAATGAATCGAAGTTAGAATTAAATTAGAAGTAAACTAAAAGCAGCGCCTGATATTGAATTATGGAAAATCATAAAGTATTGTGTATTCAGGATGGGTTTATATTCTTATTTTTTGAGAAAAAAATCATTTTTAACTAAAATTAAATGTTAGAATCATGAGAATATTAATTTGAATTATGAAGAAAAATGATGAAATGCAATATAATAGATTCGTTGAAACAGGGGCTTTTCATTTGTACATGATATGATTTATGACTAAAAATTTAAAAGACCAAATTTAAAATGAACCTTTTATGTAGCAATAGATTGAAATCAGAGGGTGTATCCTCAATCTGTGACTCCCATTGCATAACTATTTTATTTCTATCCCATTAATTTTTGCCCTCAAGATGATAATTTGTGAACTCAGTATAAGAAAATTTATTTGGCGCCAAAGGTCTTAATATAAATATTTATGTGTTTCAACTACTTCATCATTCCAGTTTAAGAATATTTTTAATATAATCAAGGAAATATTGTACCATGGTAGCCCAGTTGGTACCTCACTCGACTATCAATTGTTGAATGACCGAATCCCTGGTGATTTCTCTGGACACATGTATCTAAACTCAAGGTGACCTTATTCATGGTGGGAAATTACAGAGGTCACATGGAAAGGTGCTCTCCACCCTAACCTAGTTTGTAAATTTTCGCAGGATGTTGGGGCTTCACGTGTCAAAAGAATTTTTTTGGCTGAAAACTGCGACATTATTCATGAAATATGTAACTATTAATTTCATTATTCTTTAACTTTGAAAATTGTTTGACAGCAGCCGTCCATCATTCCCTATTTTAAATCTCTTTGCTGTCTAAACCCCTTTACAGTTCTTTTTTATAGCATATTTTCCGACATGCTTATGAAATTGTTCCTCAGCCTTCTGCATAAAAGCAATATAAAGAGTCATAATAAATTCATATAAAAAAAGAATGGCTGAGAAAAATTGAGAAAGGAAAAAATTGGAAAATTTAAGAAAAATCATAACTCCCAATTTTACATTAAAGAGAATTGCACACAACGCTTATGGACCATCGTTAAAGAGTTTGACTGTTATTTACAAGTAGGTACATAATTACTCCGAAAGGAGTGAGGGTTCCCGAAGAACAAGTAGTTGAAAGCTAAGAGATGTGAAAGGTAGCGTACATATCTCTTCTTTCAAGGTCCCACACAAATGTTCCAAACAAATGTAGGGTGTATCTTGCTAACCTATGATTTTATTGAACGCCAGGATATTAACCATCTGAATACCTCCACCGTCGTGTTGAAAAAGCAATTCTTTGTCATTCCTTGTACAGATCAATTTCCAAGACATTTAGTTGAACGCAATTTCTTGCCGTACTGTGTTTCAAAATGAAAATCCCTTAGTAATTTTTCTTGTGGTAAGGACCATAATGACAGAATCAGGTATATTTGTATATACGAGTACAAGGAGACTATGTTAAAAATTTTTTTTTTAATCAGAAAAAATGTCTTGTATCTTTGTTGGGTCAGAAACTTTTCAGCCCACCCTCGTATTAACAAACGATCAAATCAGTCTTTTTTAAAATACGGTCTGTGGTCAACTGTTATATCTTGTGGGGTTTCTACTGAACACCGACTTCTTTTATTATAACTAATACCTTATAAGCTTCTCATTCTTAGCAATAAAAATATTAGTATTAAATTAAGTAGTCTATTTCGTTTTTTCTATCATGAGATTTAATTCTGTGAACAATTAATTGCAAAACTTACAGTTTAAATAAATAGTTCACTCTCACATCTTCATATAAATGACTTCACGTGCCATGCATGTAAAAAAATTTGCAATTTTGAATAATTGATAACTGAGATATACTGATGCGAAAATAGCCCGCGATCAGAAAGCTACAGAAAGCGCACTCAACTAGAGGATGAAAACTAGATAGACAAAGTATGACAATCAGAGGTCTTGAAAGAAATGAAAGAAGTGGCCATCTGTTAGGACTATTCAACTGGAGAAGAGAAAAGTTGGACTGCTGTGTGCAGTGAGTCATTTCGTAGGAACGGGGACATAGGGGAGCGAGGAAAAGCCATTTTGAGCCCCAGGGAATTGAGGAAAAAAAGGAATAGAGACGGGGGAAGAGGAGACGAAGGAGCCAATCACGGGAAAAGGCACATCCGAGTTGAGGCGCGGTGGATATTATCTGAGCCTGTTCTCCTCCTACTTCTGGAAGAGGAACTCGATTTCGAAGAAATTATGGCGGATTCCATAAACTAAACCGACAGCTTCATTTTTTATCTTGGCGAAATGCTAGGGGAAGAGTATCCCAGGTTCTTTAAAAAAATACTTCACGCAGCGCGTCAGTAATTGCCGGCGGCCACTACGAAAATGAGAGGCATCCCGTAAATCTTATATCCAGAGATGTAGCCGTGCTCTGCTGATAGATGAATCAATTATTGTCAGAAACACACAAGTCTATTTTTTCTGGCCACATTGACAATTTTGTTGGATAGAAGATATATTCAATGGGATAAGAAAAATATATTCTATGGTCACGAGCACTGCTGGAGACTAAAAACTCAGGGCGGATTAAGGTCTTCATCCAAAGAGGAAGGAGTTCATTCTACCTGTGTTTTTTCTTATCAAAATGCGTCAAAATTCGAAGTAAAGCGATGCATACATTTTGCTCCTGGAGCAAAACACAATGGATTCCGGCAAAAACGTGTTTGCCTTGGGGGACTATATGCATTTAGGAGGGTAGAAACATTAATGACTTACATTGGCATGAAGCAAATAGATGAGATCTTCCGTAGTTTGAATCGAGGATTCAATGTTATATTGGACAACAACCGAGTAATTTAATCTTAGTTAAATAGAATGTTAGTGATCATTATTCATTTCTGGACACTTTCTTCCTTAATTTTTAAAATGAGCGGGATTTAACATTTATCTTGAGTACAGAATGTTATTTCAAGAGGAAAATTTACTGAATAATTCAAATAAATGTAGCTCGCAATTTTTGGGAGAGCCTTGATAAACAAAATCATTGGGACGTGTTCTAATGCAAATGTTCGGGAATGTTGAACGTAGTCGTTAATTCCACTATTATCCCTCCCGGTAATTATAGTTCTAACACTACAACTGGACTAAAAATCCACTATTGTACAGCACCGTCTAGGAAGCATACGCTTTGATTACCGTTTATTAAGAAAAAGAACCTGGAGTTCTTGAAATAACATGTTATCAGAATGCAACTGATAAATTTAATTAATATATTACGTTAATTAACGTCAAAATTATTTAGAGTCTACTTCCTATGTTTTGATAACGAAATAAGACAGTTGTTTTTAATAAATTAAGATTAATTTAAACCTACCAACAGATGGGACTAGTTCAATAACCTCCCTCGAATAATCATAATACTTTGATTTTTCAAATTTAGTATCGCCTTTAAATACGTGTCCGAAACGTGTAAATGGTAAATTTGTAAGTAAAAAAATTAACATTTTTGGATCACTATAAAAACCTTGAATGATTCTAAGGAATGATTTCTGGCGAAGAGTGAAATAAAATTGAAAGGTATGCACAATTAATTTATAAAACTAATTATATAATATATAGGAAAATATAACGATAGTAAGAAATAAACAAATTAAAAAATAGAAATAAAAATTAGAAAAAAAATACTATTAATGCTATAATATTACTTGGTAAAAGACATAGATAAGCCAAACGATCGATAGGAAAAATATTTCAGAGAAAATTACGCTTGAGTGACAAATAATGAATTTTATAGCTATAAAAATTGCTCTCGAATTAAGAATTTAGTTATTGAATTGCTGGTCTAATATAATGTTGAAATTGTTATAGTTTTATTGTAATATGGAATATCTCTTTTCACCAATAAGGTGTTACATATCTTATTGGTGATAATATCGATATTCTCGACCGTCATACCTCCTTCGAAACTACCTATGCAAGAAGAAAAGCTTTCTACATATCATATAAGGTAATTCATGAATATTACGCATACAATTTTTAACAGAGGATAATTACTTAGATTTTTAAAATAAGTATGTAGGAAAGAAAGCTTTATAAAAAGTTTTTAAGAGTATACTATTGTGATTTTTAATATAATGAGGTATAATTAACATGGTGTTCATCGTACCTTATTATAATTCAAGTGATAATGATTACTTCTATAAACTAATTGTGATATATGGTATGCTAATTAATTATAAAAATTAATTATTTGTCCAAAAAAGAAGTAAAATTGGATCAGTTTATCAAATTCCTTGTGAATAACTCGAAATCATTCCTAAATTCCGACAAGATTTCAAAAAAGGCTTCTCCTTCAATGATTAAGATGCTAATATACCCCAAGTTTCAAATAAACATATAGAGAGACGCGTGCCCGAGTTTCATTAATATATTCTGGCTTGATCTCAATTAATTCTCATACTTTCTTTGACTGGTTTCAGCTCTTCTGCATTATTCATGCCATGACGTCTCTGCATCAGTCACTTCCTTGGCTATAAATTACCTTCTGGATTCAGCCACTGGAAAGTATTATGGTTGACGCCTAGAAAATATAAAACCTTCTCTTTTGGAACTGGTAATTTACCAATAGAGCATCCAATTCGTATTATTAAAAAGCAATCACTGATATCAAAAACACGTCTATTCGCCAAAGGATATTCTGGCAGTGGAAGAGAAATGATGAGAGGATTTTTTGAGAGAATTGGGTCAGTAAGATCTCCGAAATCCGATTAAGAGCAGAGACCTAGATAAATGATCAAAAGAGAGTTCTTTATATCGCTCGTCTTCTATTAAAAGGAAGAAATGAAAATCATGTCATTAACGGTGTAACATCTACAATAATTTCTTTTCGTTTCATCCCGCTTCCGCCTTCTTCACTTAATCATTATTTCTTATCTGAATTTGTAAGAGGGCATCCTTCAAATAATTACCGTAGGGTAGAAGATTCCAATATACATTTTACTTTAATTCTTATAGAAAAAATATTGATTAATTCTGAGGCATACAATCCGAGCATCGGAGCTGATATGGTGGTGCTCTTTCATAATGAAAGAAAAACTTTGCAGTTTTCTATTAATGTTCTATTAAATCTAAATTCATATATTGACTAGGTCAAGTATGATCAACATTACATTATGCTCTTCAGACAGGGATGAAAGGTAAAGAAAGATAGAAAAGGATGAGTAGTAGGAAGCTGAACCTCGGAAGATCCTCAAAAAACTAGTGAAACAACGTTAAATCAACCTACCTGGGTATCAATTTCAAGTGGAAATTTAAAGAAACTTAAAAAACTTAAATGTTGGTTAATTCGTCAAATAAAATGTTAGTAGCAATACGTAGTTCCTTAAGCACAGAAATATTTTATCCACAGTGGACACATAAGGATTTGCGGTCTAAAAATATTAGGATTTGAAATTCTACTGTGCTGATTCCCCAGACGCAATGTCACGCAGTCATCCACCCAATGGACAAGAGATAATTACAGAGGGAAAGGATAAGGACAATATATTTTTAAGATATCCGAAACAGAAAACGGAAAATTCTTATAGTAGTCATGTAGTTTCTGATCTGAATTTTGTAATAGAAGGAATTTTACAATGGAAAGAAAAAATCTACCGGGAAGAGTTAAGTATTTCAGCAAAAATGAGATAACCTTGATGGCTTCAGACGTTAACCTGAAAATATTATTGTAGCCTTTGCGTGCAGTAGTTAAAATTTATAGCATAGGACTGCAAGTTGTTACTTAATAAATACGACGAACGCATACGTCTTCCATGATCAAGGACCTTTACTCATTGGAGTCGATGGCACTTTTGGTGTTTTGAGCGACCGTAATTCCTTTCGTCGAATAGGATGAAAAGAGGCAATCGGCTCTTTGATTATCCCAAAATAAAATTCCTCCGCTCTCTTTCGTTTTTCAGGTCCGGATCCCGAGTCGCCAAAATTAGATATTCGCAGATGTTCCGTGGCAGCAATTTCGGCCCGAATTCCTCCATCATACGAGATTCCGCGATACCGTCTCTCTCCTCTCCCTCAACCTCCTCCCCCTCCTTTTCCCTCCCCA
>WURS02438150.1:0-15193 GCA_011762765.2 Rhinocypha anisoptera | reverse complement strand
GCCTCTACGGTGAGTTTTTTTCAAGGGAGAGGCGGGCAGGGGGGGGGAAAAAGGGAATTTAGAAGGACAAAGCGGGATAATCTAGTGCTTGTGAACCGGAGTGCGAATGAAGGGAAACAGAAGGAGGAGTGGAGAGACGAAGTGAGGGCTGGAGGAAAATGTGGGCCGCCCACGTTCCGCCATTAAACCCTCTTGGCTCTCAAGAAATGAGTTTTATTCGCTCAGCCACGCTTTGAAGGACAGCTTTCACTCTTCCACCGCTGTTATTTCTCCTCATCCTTTCCGCCGTTAAAGTAACTTCCACATTCCTTGTAACCAACTCAGATTATATGTAGCTTCTATGAAACTATCTTGGCTACAAATCTTGCACCGAGTATTTCCTCATTACGTGAGTACTCCTGTCCTCGGTGACTGGAATATTTTCCTCGCTCAAACAATACGTAGTTCTCTACTGGAGCCAATTGCCTTATTTAAACATCTTTGTATTGAGTGTACCGTTTCCATATGTAAAATACAAGAAACTTTATGTATTACTCAGAAACATTACTCATTCTCAAAAATGTTTAAGGAGTACAAAACATATGTTGATTATTTTAAATATTCCCAAATATATGATCATTATTTCTCCAGTGAGTGGAATTGTTGGTGCACACACAATCTCCTAATAAACAAAACATAATAAAAATAAATATCCTCCCCAATGTATTTACACTGAGGAATTATTCGACGTTAATGTAAGTAAGATTTCCTCCTTCCTCTTACGCTAACTTAGAGTAGAGCTGCAACTTTTAGATTATGTAACAAATAAATTTAAATAATAAATTAAATTATCCATGAAGTTTTATGAGAAAGCTTATTTCAAGACTCACGTGCTTGGGGTTGATTCGAATAAGGAATAAAGGCAGTGGACATTCTTAAGAATTTGTAAAGTAAGTGCCGATACAGGATATACGATATCAATTTACTGATTTTTTTCTAAATGAAGCATTCCACCATAAGTAATGAAATATCAAGAATAAAGCATGAATTAGGTGATCGGTTGGCTGATTGTCATGAATATATGAAGGAAAAATTCTTCGTAAAACTATTAACTAGTAGTCTATAGACGTCAAAGCATGATGATAGCGTGATTATAGCAACAAATATTTGAACAAAAATTCAGTGTCTAATTAACATCTCTAGGATTAGGTAGTAAATTCAGGAACACTATAATAAGCAGTTTTCATATAAACCCCGTGAACGATGCAACCACCTTCGAAACACAGGTTGCATCACTGTAGGCGTTCCTTAGCAATTCTATTACGTTATATGTTGTTCAGATTGGAGACTTCAATACATTTACGCATAAGGTTTTTAATGACCGCAGTACTTCTTGGCTGGGAAAGAAGTCTCAAAGAAAATATGAAAGATTTTATGGCAGCTATCAAATCAAGAGTACCTATGCCTTCCACAATCAACGTATGAATTAAATAAACGTTTTATCTACATGAAACGTCAGATTAAATTTGCAAATGTTACAAGTGGAATTATTAGCCGTATTCATCTAATTCCCCATCGGTCATTAGATGAATAAGACACAATTATCCTAAATCTGGTAATGTCACCTCATATTATAATTACCCATACAATATTATCCACTATGGGAAAATCTGTAGCGTTACTTGAGAATACAAAAGAAATGATTTTTAGAATTTACTAGTTACCTATCCCCAAGCCGTCGTAATTGTATGGAGGAGGTAACAAGATATTTCCTGCGGGGAACCTGTTTTGAACGAGTTTGGTGAATGCCTTCGTCCCAGGCAGAACGCGAAATCTGTTTTCTCCGGATTTTTATTGCGGGAGAAAAACTGGCAAGAAGGTAATCTTGAGATTTGGCACAGTCGCCTGTTTTCCACTCTTCCTTGCGTAATCGAGCGAGGGAGGGCCCCCCTTTGTAGGAAGCGTTTCGTGTGCACTTTCTTTCCATCTCAACCCCCGTTCTCACCCAAGCATTTTATTTCGCAGAAAAATATCTCCTCCTCTCCGTCACCGGTCCTTAGCTTTTACATCTGGTCTCCTTCTATATGTCTTTCCTTCCCCGGGGATATCCTTTCCTTGAATATTCCACCCGACCTGATCCCTCAACCGCGAAAACTACGTTTAAAAGTCATTGACCCGTTAGATAATATCACATTCAGAAAAGTAATAAATTTAATTTTGTACGGATAAAAACTATTTTCTTAAAAGTAAAGTAGTAGCATCAGAATTTCCGAGACTATTAGTCTAAAAGCTATGATTATGTCTTATTTCTTAATTCTCCTTGAGGTGAACTTCGGCATTAGAAGTAACCTCCCGTGTCATAAAGTAAGAACTTGATTATGGGACTTCTCTACCGCATTCAAAAAATGATAATGGACACCTTTTTTTTACCTAACGTGGAGGTTTAAATAATCAAGAGTGATCTTTCTTCTGCGAGTAGAAATGTAAAGGATTGAGTGATGATACTACGGATGGACACGAAAATATAAGTTTCCAAGTATAACACACAATAAAAGTTAGGGTCAGGACAGCAAAAGTGAATGAAAAAAGTTTCTTTGACGTAAAGAATTATTGGCTATCAATCATTAAATGATTTACGGGATTTGAGAGAAATATTGAGTTTCATGACAGTTGAACTGCGCCGTTCTTATTGTTTTTTATGGAATGATTTATTTAGTGGCATTTATGAACCTAACATTTCAAAGTATGTCAATGCACGAGTCAAGGAAAATGTTTTTTTGTATCAACCGCTTGTGGTAGGGGGAATAAGTCAACGTAAAATGGGTCATATATAGCAGTACCCTATTACCCATTATATAAGACACACAGCTTTTTCGTCATTTGTGACACTTCACTGTACAAAAACGAAAAAAAGTGATGATCTATCACATTTATAAATTTAGAGAGCAAAATCATAAACACTTTTATAAGGATTTAACCTACACTATAGTCATTTCAAAAACTCATTTTCCTTTACTCTTTATAATTTCATAGATTTCTCAATATATTATGACAAGCCATGAACAAATCACATTTATGCAACAAATAAAAATCATACAAAGATTGTAAAAATATCATACATTTGGCTAAATTTTTGCTACCAAAATTATCTTAATTATTCCAAAAACAGTGAAATCTATTAAAATGTGTTCTTTATAAAGGATTCGTTGTATTTCAACGTACTCATTGGATTAAGATCTAGTGTTTTACCGGAATATTATCTTCACCACGTCTTCTCTAATCTTCCACTGCGTTAGAATCTTCATTCTGGACTTCGTTTTGACATTCCATTTTCTTCATCTTACAGGTTAATGCATGATCATATCTAAAGATGATACTCGACTCGAGTTTCAAAATGTTGGCCAGAATCGAGACCTTAACCTTGTGGAATACCCTATAAGACTACCAGAATCTATTTTGGATGATATAAATTGATTTGTTTGGAAATAATTTGGCAATTGAATTTCGACATCCACTTTGCAAAACGTTTTTCAAGTATTACGTGTAATACTGTCAAGATAAATGACATCAGTTTGTGTACTACTGACGTTTTTCACAGTTGCAAACTTCAATTGATCACGCTATCAGTGTTTTTTATAGATGCTCATACTGAGTATATATATATATATTGTCCTTTATCCTAAATTTTAAAATTAATTTCAACACCGACCGTATCCGAAAAGTTAAGGTATTTCTATTTAGGGTAAAATTTAACGGTTTTGAATCGTAACTTTTATTTCTTTTCCATTTTTATAACAGCTTCCTAAAAACTTTTCCGTGTACATAAAGTAAACTTCTTGCGTAAAGCGATGATAGTTTTCCTAATTCTTCGGGAGAAATTTCTCTCAGGTGGAAAAATTTTCATCGTACTGTTTGTTACAATTTGTAATGAAATTTTTATAATATATACCGAGGAGTCAAAAGTAAGATTATGAATAATATTTTCGTTGTGTAGTTAACATGACACTTAAAAAACGACGTTTCTGAAACCACACTACGGAGCTTAAATATCAACGCAAGTACAAATAATTGAGCAACTTTGGAATGTGAAAGATATAAAATAAAATGAAAGCGAAAGATCTATTGGTGATTAATTGGGAACACCAGGCTTCGCATCGGAGGAATTCACCAACGTGGGTGGAAAAGGCGATAGAAATTAATTGGGCATTCTCGAATTATCGATTCTTTTACATTGCAATAACTGATAATAAAAGGACCTGTCAACGGAATCACGGCTTGAGTAGAGTTAAATAAATTATTCGATCGGCTTTTAGGGAACATGACTAATTACGACGCAAATATCTCAAATCCACATCGATAACATCCACTAAACAATAGAGATAACGTCAAGTCGTAAATACTTCCATCAAGTAGAAATAACCGGAATTCTATATCAAAGTAGGAATGATTGCATTTGTACAAATTTAGTAAATGGCTGCGTTGTTATTATTATTATTATAAAATAGATTTAATATTTTAAATTTATTAATTTTTTTAATATCATTAAAGCATTCCGTCGTTTTATTTATTCGAGTTATATTTTGTCAAAAAATAAAAAACATCAAAGGATGTTTTATAAATTGATTTATTGTAATGAATTACCTATAGCATTGTAAATGAGGAATCAAAATATAAAAAATCAGGACAGATACTGTATTTACATATAGCATTTTTACTACTACTACTAAATTGCGTACTTACTATCATATCGTCGTCATCATTGTGGATTTATCACTGGCCCCATAACGCTCTTTGCAATATTCTTTATTGTGAATAATGAACACCTTTCCTAAAACTAATCCGCCCACATCGAATAATAAATCCTTCTTACTCTCGTTCACTTCAGTTCCTTTCATATCTTCCTTATCAACCCTCTACCTCCTTTGCCTCCCAAACATCTTTTTACTCCAATTCATTTCACACGGAAGTTTTATTTATTTTTGTCCTCTATCATTCTTCACACTTTTTTCAACCCCTTGAATACCTGACACCTGGCTACCCAAAAATCGAGATATGTCAGGGCAGCGGACACTTTTTTGAAATCTGGGGACCGCGTTAAATTTAGCTCCTCAGAGAATGGAAATTGAATTCTCAGAAATCTCCTAATTTCACTCTCTGCTCTGGGAAAAGCTTAATGGAAACGTGTACTTGGTGAAACATAGAATTTCAATTCCCTTCCCTCTGCCCGGAAATAGGCATTCAAAGAAGGGAAATTTATTTAGCCCATGTATTTTATTCAACACTCGTTTCAAGAATTCCTAACAGACTTCCTCCAAAATGGTTTCAGTATGTCTACTTTAAAGAGTGTCTACAAATCACTCTCGCCTTATTAAAATGTAATTTAATAACATTTAATTTAATTCTATTTCATTTCCCTTGTAGCAACAAGGCCGTAAGATTTCATCGTTCTAAAAATAGGCGGTTGAAGCTGAAACTTCTTGGATCCTTAACTAATCAGAATAATTTCACATTACGTGTTGAATTGTAGCGCCCTGAAGGAAGATCAATTTTTTCTTTGTTGAAATACTAGAAGTAAATATTCCCTTAGTTAATATATTCGTATAAATTTAAGTCGTACTTTATTAAAGTGGTAAGTATAGCAGTGAAAATCGCGGATAATTAGGTAGGAGACACGAAGCTACGTTTGGGAACCCTATTTCAGAGATAAACGACAGACTCCCAAAAATGGTTAACTCACAAAATTTTTAAAATGTTTTAAAGTTTTTCTGCGCAAATTTCATTTTTTATTAATAACATTCGTCCCAATAAGTATGTCAGGAGATGACGTCAAAAAACTTCTATTCTCCTTCCCCGTTTACATAATACATCCTTTCTTCATAAAATGGGTTAGCATATGCTTCTATATAGATATTCTATCAATTTTATCCTTTCTTTCATTTGGTGCAATGCTCATCCGTTCACTACCATTCCATTGTCCTTCGACACAATATTCAGACGTATATCCATTTCTTAGAGTCATAATTTCCAGCTCATCATCTACAAATATTAAATTCTTGTTCAATTTACTTGTGAAAGTTAATAATGTCGGTTCACTCCTCGAGGATAGGATTTTGCAAATAGCAAATATTTCATTTATATTACGACGATCATCAAAATACAATGGCCAGTTCTTTTAATGATAAAAGTTATTCTCATATAGTTATATTAAGAAACATTTTCACTGGTCGTAAAAACACTCTAAGCTATTTCTAATCTACAAGGAAGTTTTGAGGATTTAGATATTAATGTGCCATCTGAATAACATTTGTACTCCAGGCTCATATTTCTCTTCCAACAGTTGACTTAGACCAGCCACTATCCTCTTTAAGTCTTTTTGTCTATAAAACGTTTTCCTATTTGGTGTAATATTTTACAGGTTAGCAAAAATTACGGTGGGTGGTTATCACACACCAAACTCGTTGTCTAGCAGTATTTTCATTTTCCATGTTAAAGCACCTTCTCATGCCTATATCACTGATAAAGCGATTCAGATGTCGGCCACATTTAAAGGGGAAGTTTTCAATTCCGTATTTTTCGGAAAGTACCTGTAATCTGTTTTCGAAGATAAAATTTTGGGAGGAAACCGTTTACAGATTGATAAAGACGACGGTAATGTCTTACCTCATTACGATGGCGGAGGAGGAATCTGACGAGAGAATGTAAATTCATTTTACATGATACAATAAATGCTTAAATCTACTATTTGCTTACGTTGGAAAGTCACATTGTTTTTAAGTTAATAAATTGCAACGATTTTAATCCGATATATTTCTCTATGATTTCAATCTTATGAATATTAATTTACCTACGACCCTTGTAAATCAAATTTTACATAAGTAATTTTGCATAAGTAACTACACTGTGACAGCAGACATCCCATAGTTGTGAATTAAGACTTGAAAATTAAATATTTTAATCTTTTTAATAACTACAGTAAATATTCGAATCCTTTTACATATTTCATCACTCTTTCTTTACAGATCTATCTGAAGAACTTTCTGATGTGGGCAGTGGAGAGCATTCCTAAGGATGACGAGATAAATGATTAATGATGACATATTTACTACATATGAGCGAAAGGCTCAGCGTGGATGTTTATTTAATTACACATACTATTTATCGAGTACATTCACGGTAAATAATAAGACATCAGGAAAGAGAAAGTACGGTGTAAAAAGACGAACAAAAAATGAGGCAAGAAAGATTGAAAAGCATCGAATCCAAAGATAAAATATTTTCCTCGGCCGGGATTTGAACGCGGACATTTCCATTTCCAGGCAAGTTTGTTACCAGTTAACCCACCAAGAACTCATTTTTCTACTAAGAAATTTGAATATATATATATATATACACATAATTTATTTATATAAATACATATGAGTCATATTATTGGGAGGCATAACTGCTTAAAAGTAATAAATAAATGGAATTTGAACATTCAAAAAACTTAGGGAAAGAAATATTAAAGAATTAAATCACTAATAGCCATCTTAGGTGAGTCACTGAAGAGGAGTCAAAGCAAAAGGTCGATAAAATCCATATATTTACTCAGATTTCATCGCTTCCAAATCGGAACTGTAAGAATAGACTGAAACAATTCGACATTCAATTGCGTGGTGGTCATGTCACGATGTAAATATAAGCATCGTAATAAAAAGTTTCCTCGTGGGAGCGCCCAAACAAACCTTGGAAGTACGCTCATACGCTTTCAGAGAGGACATCACTAAATTGCTGTGTAGGAACTACATATTCACATAAAACTTGAGTCATTCTTCCAACTGTTACATGATTTTCATTTCAATGGAAGAAATTCAATATTCCAAGAATATTATTTTTTCCGAACAACAGCAATATACGTACATCTCATCTAACGACGTCAATCTCGTTTCTATTATCAGGCCCTTCACAACCAGTGAGTCCTCCATTGACCTTGTTCCTCTTCAACATTCAAACAATACGGCACTTCGATTCCCATAAAAGAAGATGGGAAAGCTTTCTCGCTCACGACGAAATATCTCAGCCAACCGTTTCATGATCCGCTATTCAGTAGAAAAGTTCTTCCGCAGCAACGTATCGATTTATTTTCCGCTCTAGTCGCCGGACCAGAATTCATCCTCCATGTGGATTCTATGCGCTGGAAACGTGATATTGGCCGCAGCGATTGTCCTTCTCTTTGTTTGTCTGATGTACTTTCACCGTAGCTAGAGAATATGATGACATCGGGAACTTTCATTCTTTCAATTGCCAACTATTTAATAGTTGTGATTAACCACATAGACTGCGGGATACGTTGATCAACTTTTTGGCGCTCGACTGCGGCGAATACGCTCATGTGCATATGGACGCCGCCTCCGAACCCTCACTAGATCCCGTCCTCTCCAAATTTTATGGCCCGTCCTCGCCAAAAAGGTTCGAACTTTCCTCTAATTCTTCCGGAATATGGCGCCCCTTTTGCAGGGCCGTTTATGACGTTTCACGACACCCTTGCGAGTTTTGACGAATGAATTCCATCATCCGCCGAGATATGGGGAAATGGTTTTCTGACCCACCCTCGTCTAGTTTTCCCTAGTTGTCGCAGAGTTTCGGTAGATTATAATGTAAAGCATTCAATCTACTGTTTGGTATCAAATTAATCATAAATCAACAGGGAAAATAAGTATGGAATTAATTTTTCGACATATTCCTTCGTGAAATATTTTGATAATTTCGAATCTCCACTACCCCTCTCATGGAGGGAACTGAGCTACGCGGTGGATAAGGGGACGTCCCGAGACTGACACCTAATAAACCCTTGTCGGAAATACTAGAAGGGAAGAGCGCCGCGGTTACTTTACTCCATCACAGAGCCGTCGCAGTGAAACGAGGCTCCCGGAGCTGAGGGGTTAAAGAGGTCATCATAAAATTCCTTCATTGCACCGTAATTTTCCACATTGTCACTCCATTCTGTATCAGTTTTGGTGCTCTTGTTCCCCTTTGGCTCTTCAGTGCAGTCGTGCTATGTGTAAAAATGTACCCGAAGTACCATATTGAATCACACCACTCTCAAAGTATTCGACCCTTAGGTAGGTTTGATAGGTGAGGTTAGAACTCATAACTTAATTAAAGATTAATCCTTTCGAGGGCCATATGCACTGGCTAATAATAATATCCCTAAGTATATACGTGTGCCTACGTATATATGTAAAGGCCAGCTTGGATATAAGTATAGGTTTTTCCAGCAAACCTGCTGTTAGACAACACCTAAACAACACCCTTACTTTGGATGTTTTTAATTATTACTTGGGATATAATAGTAAAAAAAATCAAAGGAGAGGATAATCTTAAATACGCATTTGTGGAACCTAAGAGATTTCTTATAATACGTCTTCTTTCCAGGAAAATGGCGAAAAATTCTAGTCAGTCACTTAAACGGAAGTTTCACCGTTAATTCTGAAGCGTTATGTGGAAATCCATTGAAGCATTTGTGAGCCAAAAAGTTTGGCGTTAACAGCTACGTCCAGACATAAAATTCAGATCAAAATAAAATAAGAGAGGTGTTGCTATTGGCCAAAATTTTATGTATCGAATTTTGACCGATTATGAGCCGTTGATGTTATAATCATCATCGCATGGGTTTTTTTTAACCAACTCGAGATTCATAAGAAATTGGCAGAGTTAAAAAGGTTTTTACGGTCGATTAACGTGTTGCCATGAAATTTTCCCGTCCAAGAGAACAAATGAATTTTCTTGAAAATTTTAAGAGTACATCATTTCAGGATCGAAGGAAAGGGAGGCATTATGCCTCAAGGTCTTATCATTAAGAACTCTTAATGAATCTCGAGTGATATCGACTCGTGGTTGAAAGACGAGGGAAGGAAAAAGAAAATCTTTCGGTTATCCTGTTGGACTAGCCATTATGTTAGGAAATGGAGCAGAAATGTCTCACATGGGATAGTACTGCAAGAACAAAGCCAGAGACGAACAAAGAGGATGAGCAAGATGGAGGACATTGTGATAGAGACAGTTGTTAATGGAGAGGAAAGAGTAATTGTCTCCGCCTCGCCGTTTCTCAGCCCATTTTTCGGATGATCAAGCTCTCTGCCAGCAATGTTGTGATAGCGGAAAGGAGAACTTCCTATTTTGGATCAGAGTAACAGAGTTTCTCAGCCTTTTGATAATGGTGGTCCACCATGTACCAAATGAGCGAATTACTTCACCCCTCTTTTTAATTTTGGTTCTCTATATGCAAGCATGTATTATAATTTTAAATCGTCATTTTAACTTCCCTATTAACATTTAAAATTTTTATCAGTGGAAGAGATTCTAAATGGAATAGTAATCATAATAAAAATAAGTAGATCCTAAACTGAATTAATAAATATAGAAAAGATCGTTTAAGAAAAAGTATCGGGAAAATGATACCCAAATCTGAAGCTATTTGGCTGCGTTATTCCAACTAAAATGTTATCCCTATATTGAAACTTTTACGACTACGAGTAAGTAAATTAACTGAAATAATATTTTTAATTGATTGTGATAAAAGTTAAAAAAGAATAGATATGTCCTTTTATTCAGCCGTTATTTATATACATACGAGGACTTATTAATTCAGATTTTATCATAACTTTTAAATCTATAGTATATCGTTAAAAAATGTAATCAAGTTATATATTTTTAGCATGTGTGACATACACGCCATTGATTTGACTCCACTGTGCGTCAGAGGCAGCTGTTATAATTTTAAACAGTTTTATTACAGAACTATAGTGACAACACTCGACGAGCAACAAGCTTCACTGAAATCTTGTTTTAGCCTAAATAAATTGTCAGTCGAGGCCTTAATGAGGTACGTCGAGTGACTTTCCTTCACAATGGTACAACCATAAATACGGTTAAAAATGTTTAAAGAGCGGAGACTACGTATCAATTTCAAAGGAAAGTGGATTCGGAACTCCAGTCACTACCCTCACGGAGATAAACATTGAAACCGCTGCTGCCAATGTGAGAGAAGGTCACCAAATGAAGCTAAAAAGGCTGACAGGGGTGAAAATTTAATTATTACCATTGAACATAAAATATTTTGAAAGACCAGACAAAAACGCGGTCCGTGGTCCACGATATATTCGTGAAACCGGAAACTAGAATTTCGCGTGCGGATTGGTTACCTTTTGTAACATGTGTTCCTCATAGTTCCAATATTCTCTAAGTGCCATTTTAATGTATCTCAATAAAGGTTTTGATAAAATTATTGTTTACACTTGATTGAAAGGCTGCGCGTGGTAAAAAGTGACTAGATTGAAGGAATGAATTTCACTTTCGGGAACGATGAAAACAAAGGCGGCATCTATAGCAAACAGAAAATTGACCCAAGTGAAATTTTCAAACAATTAAATTGTTCTTACTATATTCCTATGCTTTAAATAATGAATAGGCATATAATGCCATTCTTAATAAATTTTCGATGAATCAAATAAGAGATATTGGTTTCACTTCCAAACACTTAACTGCTTTTAGTTGGGAAAGCGAATAGTAATAAGAGATTATCACTACGTGCCAACCGAATTTCATTGGATTGAATCTGTGAAAATAGCGCAATCGTTGTAGCTTCATGACTTTTTCTAGTTGTGAATAAGGGTGGGTAAATTGAGTGGTGAATAGAGTATCCATGATAATTTCGCCCAATGTGATGTAAAATCAATGCAAAAGTTGGATTTCGATCAATTTTTTTATTAAAAAGGCGTAAAAGGTTACTAACTTGACATCAAGTCGGTAACTCTGTGCTTTAAACCATCAGTAAGTTTGGCATTTGACTAAAGTACTACTATAATATATGTAAGGCCTTTGACTCGTACATATCTAGTAAAAGAAGTAACATTTTTCCCGTACGTCTTCCTGAATAAGATTGAAGATTATTTAGGATGTTAAAATGACAGTTTCAAAGATTTCTTTTGATTTACAGAGTTAACATTTATTCAGCTAGTCATAGTTTGAGATTTAATAATTTTAAGGTTAACGCAGCAATTGAAAGGTCTGGGTTCCAATCCCTGATTTGGACTACCTAGTATTTTTTTCTTTGGGAATCGGTGCTTTTCAATCTTCACCAACACATTCGGTGATCCCTAATCGCTATTACTCACTACGAATTTTAAATTTAGTCCTCAAAGCCTCTAGTGTTCTTCGTTTTATGTGGTTTTTACCCAGTTCCTTATTTCCTATTAATATCACGTACGTCTTTAGTTGTATAACTATACAATTCTTATGGCTACATTTTTTTATTATTTTAGTTACCTTCGAGATAAGTGACTTGATTATCCTTTGAATCATTCTGCAATTAGTGTTACAGGCGAATGCAGCGGCCTTTGACTCCGTGTCGACCCTTGGACTAATTGGGGTAAAGCTCGGAGTTCCACGCTCGCTACACACGTTAAGCTTTAGTTACTCGGCAGGGGAGCAAACCGCTCCCCATTCATCTTTTCCCTATGATAGAGAGCGTGCAATCCTGATCTCCTGGAGGGATATAGCAAGCCGTAGTGCCGTAGCAGTACGCCTAATGAGCAGGATACCCCTAATTGACGAGAAAATTCACCCCTCTCCGAATGCTGTCAAGTATAGTGCCCTTGCTATGTGGATCCCCGGGGTTCTAATGGGATTACCATCAAGATCGAGGTATCAGCAAGGATCACTTGAAGTCATCAGTCAAACTACGGAGGATAGTACGGATGGACAATGGGATGATGGGAAACGATGGGCCCATGATGAAACGTGGCAGAAATTCAGTTAAAAATTTCGTGTAGGTACATAATTACCTAGCAGGTATCCTACATCTAAATATTTTGGGTGCGAAATGTCTCCCATATATGATCAGGATGTTGAAAAAAAACTTTAGAAAATTTAAACACACATGTGGGACAATTCATAGAACCCTAAAAAATAAAACAAGAAAAGCGACTAAATTAAAATTCAACAAACTGATGGCAGTTCCAATGGCAATGTCTGGGAGTGAAACGTGGGTACTCTAGAAGACAGAAATAAAATTCAGTTAGCTGAAATTAAATTCTTGGGAAGGAATAATTATACCACAAGCTTGCACATTTCAAGATAGAATCCGCAGTGAAATTACTTTTCATCTTATCAAGACGATATTTAAACATTTTTAACTGAGAGGATAAGATAAAAGATTAAAAAATTAAATGGTACAAACATTTAGGAAGAATGCAGCTGGGCTTCTTTCCCAGGATTTTCTTGGAGTACAAATTTAGAGGCCTAAAAGGTTGAAATGGCTCCCGGAAGAGGCAACATTGCCTAATTCATTAAGTGAAGAAGAAGAAAACAACATATCCTGATCTGACACGAAATCACAATTAGGGACACATAATAATACCGAGCATAAAGATTCAAAGAGTCATTCTTTCAACGAACCATTAATATAGCAAAGACAATCACTCACTTAGAAAGAGGATTGTCTTAAGAGAGAGAGGCTTCTAAAAGTATATACGATAATCTACTTATTTCCGTAATCATGATAACATATATTAAGTCATTAGTGAGCTTATAGGATTAATATAGACCCTGACTGCCGGCGAATCACTCACTGACACACATCCTATTGATAGCTTGCAGGATTTCACGCTGACGCAGATGCAAGAACTGGATGCTTGTTGTTAGAAAGAGGATATTTTAAATATTAGACTTTAATAAAACTATAGAAACTACTACTTAATAATTACTCTCTTTTCAGATGAATTAAACAAACTTTTCCTGAAGCAGTCACCTTTAAATCCCCCACGAATAATTACTACTTTAGTGATATCCGGATAATATTCTCCATCAGATCTGAGGAAATTCTTTTCTCAATGCCATTGAAGTATTAAAACAATCGTAGGACTCACGTTGTGAAACCTGAACTCGACCGAGGGAACTGAGATCATTATAGCTCGTAAGACTTCCCTTCCTAATATTCGGTAATTGCGACTTGGAGTATCAGTGACTGCAACGAGGTACTGCAACTTGCCCTTAAACATGAAAGAATCGAGGGGAGCAACCTCTACATTAGCATGCTTTCGCGCCGTTCTTCCTCTTATTTATTATTCACTAGAAGGAGCAAAGGAAATTGACTATACGTACAATACAATGAATGAAAAATTAGATTTCAGGAATGCGATAACATAAAATTTCAGAAAAAATCCATAATCGTGTTTACGTGCCATGTTTCTTACATTTTTCTACGGATTTTTAAATTTCCTATACCGTTGGCATTCATCTACCGATATTATACGACAAGAGAGCTCTATCTCAGGCATCACTTTTTGGAGTTCTTTGACAGTAATGAGGAAATAGGAAATGAAATTTGTAGATATGCCTGGCCAATTTTTTCTTATCCTTCTCATTATTATACCATAGTATTATATTATACAACTGATGCAAAGAGCACACAATGAATATAATTGTCAGAATACATCAAGCAATGATAATATAACAATGCGAGTAAATTTTTTATCAGCCTAAAGCACAAAGGGTGAATTATTGGGAACATGTATTTGGAAAGTTTACAAGGAGCATATCGTACGTTTGGGGCAGAGAAGAATTGAATATAAAGAATATAGGTAATAGATCTTTAATGAAGTCTGGATTGAATATAGGCATTATAAATAATAAAATGCAAACATAAACAGAATAGAAACATAAAAGATATTAAGCTCTGAAACGAGACACACATGCTTACTCTTATACACATTTTTACCTCGAACTCGTTGTCAGGGAAGTTAGTAAAGACAACGACTAGAGGTCACAATAAACTCGATTTATTAACAGCCAACCTACCCGACGATGTAATAAACGTTTCAGTTCTTGCCGGACTAAGCGACCATTGAATGTTACATTTAATATGACAACTAGGAAATAGGAGAAATCTAAAAGACAAGCAGGTAGATTAAGACACTTGTTGTTGTTTAAATTAATTAGGCGAACTTGTATAAACAAAAGCGTTGAAAGTTTGTGGAACGGATTCCGTGATGTAACACGGCCCGCAATAGAAAAATACATACCAGCTAAACTTAAAAGAGAAGGCACCTAGATGGTACAATGTAGAAGTACGTAAAACTTTAAAACGACAAAGGAAATGCCACGCGAAAATGAAGAGTGCACGCCGGGGCAATTCTAATAAGGAAAATAACGAAGTAATTGAACGATACAAACG